>JBBMJM010000004.1:2126523-2136816 GCA_037832705.1 Centriscus cristatus | reverse complement strand
CTGCAACCGCAACTGCTAAAGCAACTGCCACCGCAACCGCAAACTGCTCCAGCAACTGCTCCCTGGTGGCTGGGTTAAAATCAGAAACTATGACCAAGAAAAGAAACATGAATTCTGAAAAGTAAAAATAAAAGTAAAAACTGTAAACCCGGACAGTAGTGGAAGTATTCAATGAATAGTTTGCACATAGAGTAAAAGGCTGACGTCATCCCACGTAGCATCAGTAATACATTTGTAAAGCGATTTTCTGTGTCTGAGGAACGTTTCCCCTTGTGTTTTTTTCACGTAGATCTGTCGGACAGTTGTAAGAGGTGGTGTGTGCAGGTCCCGCTCCGTCTCCCCCCGGAGAGCGTTTTCCTTTGACTGTGTCATTATCTGACGATCAAACAGCGTTTGGAGACTTTAGCCAGCGATGGGTCGGACACGCGGCTTTACGTCTCGTGGTTTAATTTGTGCTGACCTGCCTGGCCCCTAAACGGTACTTGTTTTCTTACTTTATGGAAAAATCAATAGCCACCTTGACAGAAAACAGCTCCGGAGAAGAAATAAATGGGAACACGGTGGCGCTCTGTCAATCATTTCTCACTTACACAACGCCAGCGCTCTTGATTGCTGCTCAGTAGACTGCTGCAGCGCGGAGGGCTCCAGTCTGCCGGTGGAGCCCCGGCCGGGCTGAGGGATGTGGGGATGAGGGGCTGACAGAGGTACGGGAGCGGGTACGGTCCATTGGACGTCTCACACGTTGGCAAAATGTCTTTTCAAGCACTCAGACTCGGTCGGTCTCCGTTCGTTCCATTAACCTTTTTTATTTGGACTCTGTGCTCCCTTTAAGCGCGGCGCCTCCTCAAGGTCACTCCTGCTCGGCGCATACTGAGCAGAGGCGTCGCCTTCAGCCACCCGAGTGCACGGGGAGCAGATGTCGGCGGCTCCAGTTGGGCTCCACATCCTTGATTAGACCCGGCCCAGCCTGCCGGCCGCGAGACCACCTGGCACCCGGGCTGCCGCGGCGCGTCGGCCTCACCTGTGGGTAGACGCCTGGGTGAGGCCGACGCCCACCCTGCTCGCCCCGCAATTTCTGTTTTGAAAACTCAATAAGGAGTTTTTGGGGCAAAGCTGTGCACCGTTTGCTGAAGTTAATTTTCATAAATCTCTGAGACTAATCCAATTACCGCAGCTCAGGGAGGGTGGGATAACCTTATAATCACACGCCCATGGACGAGGGCATGGATTTGGGTTGGGGTGGTTGTTTGAAGAGCCCACAGATCCATTGTTATCAGCGTCGTGCCCCCTTCCGACTCTGCCTCTGCTTTATTCCTCCGCAGAATGAGCCCGGCTCAATAAATGGCGGCGAGCCTGTAATCTGTGTGCAAACTGCTCTGCCTCTCCCAGGAGCTGGGGATTATTTCCTAATGATTAGTGCTCATCTGGATACTGTGTTTTGCTTCACTTCTTTGGCTTGTGTGGAGACAATGGGGCCACGGGGGGAGTTGAGTTCAGTGCTCAAACACTGGGGTGCTGTATTTGTCTTTGCCCTTGCCCTTGTCTCCGTGTCACCGTGGACATATGGTATTTTAGCTCATTAGGACTTATTTGTTTTTATGGAACTTAATCCGCCGCAGAATATTTTAATCTTGGAGTGGGTGAAGCGCTGCTTGCGCAGAGCTTTTCTCGCCCGGTGTGGTCTGAGCTAACAGCGCCACGGGGATCTGACTTCTCCAGCAGACGCCGCAAGAACTTTTCCCCCAAAAATATTTTGTCAACTTTTTGCGGATAGAGGTCACCGCTGACGCTCGGTCTCCTGAAAAATGTGTTCTTCAATTATTCACACCGTTAATTAGGAAGCACTTAATGGAAAGACGCTCACATTGGACCACATCACATTACACCTTGAATGCGGATGAATACTTAATGTCTGTCTGTAATTAATTGTTTATGCCTGTGATTCCTTTTCAAACTTTGCACAAACCCCCTCCCCCGAAAAGGAAACGCATTCTTCAGCACGTAAACGGGCGAAGGCCCCCCGCTGCTCGTTGATCGCCGGCGCCGGCTCGTGTCCTCCGCTGGAGCGACGGGCTCCAGATGCCAGCGTGATGTGTCCGGAGGTGGGGTACAGCTGAGCGGAGGCCTGGGGAGGGAGGCTGAAGGAATGGGACGTGGTGGTGGTGGCGTTGGGGGTGGGGGGGTTAAAGGGACGGCCCAGGAACGCTCAGCTCGAGCAGACATCCTCCAGATTCCCCGGAGAGGCCGACTCGCTTTCACATCTGCTTCTCTGTGGATGCGAGGGAGATGATGCAGGACCATCTGTCCGCGAAGACGTGTCGGCTGGACGGGCCGTTCACTGATCCCGCCCGTCACTGGCTGGCGTCTGCAATATGGCGAAGCACCGATTCAGCGCATATCTGACCCTCCTGCCTCCGGTGTTCGCAAGGTCAGCAGACTCAGGAGCGAAACACGGAGCGAAAGGCCGGGCGCTGAAGAGCGCCAGTCGTCTCAATGTCAGTCCAAAGGCTCATTTAGTCGTCATATAACACTCTGCAGCGCCTGTAGACGACAAACAAGCAACAAACAGACGTTCCTGGTTGGAAACGACCGCCATGGATGTTCTGTCACCATAGTGACAAAGTACAAGCATGAACACACTTTTTTTTTTCATGCAACACCTCCCATCTTCCTCACCTCCGCCCCTGCCCGACCCCCGCCCCGTGACCTTGGAGCGTCTGTAGGTCGCAGCCCAAGTCGGCCGAGGTGTGAGGTGGGCAGAGGAAGCCGGGGTGGCAGAGGGTGTGGAGGAAATGAAACGGGGCCTGCCCCCGGAGGTGTGGAGCGGAGCAGCGGCCGAGCGGTCGCAGCCCGCGCAGCAGATGTCGGCCAGTTGTTGTGTGTGGAAGCGGCACGTCTGCGGGCCACTCCGTGTGTGGGGGGCGCACTCAGCGGGGGGAGTGTGGGGGGGGTGTTTCACTCTCCTGTCATCCTCCACAACACAGGCCAGATTAGATTGGAGCTGACAGCGGAGGATATTCAATTAGATTGTGCATGTCACTCAGTGGCTTCGATCAGAGTCTCCCCTCTGCCTTTGTGTTCGCTAGCGCAACAAGGGACAACATGGCACGCTCGCTCTTTTTATGCCATCTTCCATTTGTGTTGACCTCTACCTCCAGACGTCCTCAGGATTTTCACCAGCCATTGTTACATGTTGAATCCGGACGTTTGTGATTCTCGTCGTTCGCTCTTCACATGCTACGATGTCATCTGACCTGAGAGCCCGTGAGGTTTGAGATCACGGCTCAAAGCAGGATTTTCTCCTCCTCAAATGTCACCGATATGACAGGAACGCACATGCCGCGGTCACTTCTTTGACGTTTTTTTTCCTCTTTTCCTTGCAGGGAAACCAGCAGCACCTGCAGCAGTGACCCCGGCCTGTTCACCAACGACGAGGGGAGGCAAGGTATTGAAAATCAGCTGTGTTTGCACCGACGAAGGGTTCTCTCTTGTCTCAAAGATGACGAATTGTCCAAATGGGACGACACTCCGCTCCGCTCTGCTCGGCGAGGAATGCAGCTGGCGAAGCGGGAGGTTGTGCCACAGCGGGCTGGTTGCTGGGCACCCAGGCGACTCTAATAAGACGTTGTCATGTCGTGTTAATGAGCGCTGAAGCCTTTGCTAATCTCATTAGCCGTGGTCGGGCCGCTCGGCCCCTGATTTAACAGTTGTCACTACACCTTGACTGTGAGAGGCGCGCGCTTTGCTGACTGACAGGTCTGAGAGGAGCCCGCCGTCCGGGGGCCCCACGGCCGCCATGTAGCGAGGAATGAGAATCACTCACCCTCTTCTTTTCATTCAAACACATGAGAGGGCAGACACACAGCTCAGGTAGTGGGAGGTCAGAGGTCAGACAGGTTTGTCATTTACCGCCGGCGCCCGATGAACGAGTCCTCTTCCTGTCCGTAGGTGACGACGAGCAGAGCGACTGGTTCTTCGAGGGCGACTGCGGCTCCGGGGTGGCCGGCCTGCGGCCCAGCTGGGACTCTGACAGCCAGCTGTCCCTGGACGACGCCCGGCCGTCGCCCACCTTCCTGCAGCCTGCACGGCCGTCTCAGAGAGGTTCCTGCTCTCCAGGCAGCGACGGGGCAGCTGGGTCTTCTGGTGCTAACGCTGCCTTGTGTGTGGTTGCAGGGTATCCGTCCCGTTTGAAGCGGCTGCCCGGCTCCGCCGCCTGCTGCATCAGGAAGGACCGCAGGAGGCTCCCGAGCAAGGTTGAAGCAGCGTCAAACACATTTTCCACGCTCCACTTCTGTCTCTGACCTAATTTGTTTTTGTTTTTTTCAGAGCAACGCCGCGCCGGTGTTTGTGGAGCGGCTGAGACACTTTTCTCACGATCGATACCACAGAGAGTGAGTGAGTTAGAGGGTATCAGACGTCTGCTGCTGCTCTTCTTCCACCTCTGACTCTTCTTTCACGTCTCCTCAGCTTTTGGCTGCCGTCGGTCGGGAAACGAGACCGAAGCCAGGTGTGTTACAGGAGACTCTTTCCCCTGGAAGGTGTTACTGTCGTCCCCTCAAAGCCAAACGTTTCTTTCTCGACTTCCAGCTGAACCCTTTGTGCCCTTTACCGGTGTGCCCGATGGGCATGATGGCGGACAGCCCCCACCTCAGATGTTCCTCCTCCATCTGCAGAAACAGGTAGGTGACGGCGTTGTTTAAAGGTCAACATGGAGGTCGGTGGTTCAAGAATGACATCGACGCCCGTCGGGAGTGTTTGGTCGCTGCTTTCTGAATAATATTGATTGAGTGATCGGGGAGTAAATTAGGTCAGGGTTAATCAACGGGTGGGCGTGGGGGCGAGGAGCTGCTTTGACTCACACCGACCAGGTGATGAACCTGCTCGTACCACGGCCAGAGAAGGAGAAAAGAGATCATGAATTCACGTGTTCATGTGTTAAACTCGAGTGCGGAAACATTCCTGTACTTTTCAAGGTCAGTGGAGACAAACGGAGAAACGGCGAGTGTTGACATAGTCGGAACGCCACCGCAGCAGATCTCACACGGCACACACCAAAAAAACAAAACAATGGAAAGAAAACAAGACAAACTGTGCAGTTGGCTGCCAGTCATCCCTGGATCCACCACATCTAAACAGGCCCCTGCCCCCCCTTTGGCCTGGAGACTGGGGGGGCTCATGATGGTGTTGTTTCCGTACTACCTGTTTGTGGTGCCCCCCCCCCTCCTCGGGGGCGGTTCACAGAGAGCTGCAGCTCCTTGATGAGGGGCAAAAACACAACTGCGATGAACAGCCCCCGACTTCTTAGGGCTTCTCTTCTCTAAACTGGCCCTTTCTTCTCCACCTGAAAGGTTCCTTCAGATTCCACGCGGAGCCATTGTGAATACTAATTTCTGTCTATTAAAAAGCCCTCGTATCCCTGCCATGCTCTCATTTGAATGGCAGACTCATGGGAGACCTCTTAATTCCTTTATAGTGGAATTCAAGACCCTTCACTTCAAAAAGTATAAATCATACTCCCAAATGAACGAGGGAGAGGGAGGGATTGACGAGAGGGGCTTCTGATGTGTCCCGTCAGGACGCCACGAGCTGAGTCCTTCTCCCCAAGCAGCTCAAATCCAGTGAGACGCTCGTCCGTCCTCGTGACCCGGCTCTCAAACACATGACATGACACCCGTTTACCGGCTGCCGCTTCCTCCCGCTCACACCACCAGCGCCGTCTGCTGCCAGCCTGCGACTCCTCGTTTCACCCTCGTGATCCGTTTCTTAACTCATACATCTGACTTTTCCTCGTTACCCCCCCCCCCCCTTGTTCTCCCTCTGGCTCGGGTTGTAGGTATTAATCTTGTAGCGCGGCCCCGTTGGAATGATGCCGTGTTAATAAGAGCTGTCATCTCCCCCCATCACAGATTTGATGTTAAGTGATGAAGGCTGGACCGGGATGCTTGTGCCCCCTCTGGTCCTCCGGCCGCCGGTGGCCCGCTGCTTTGGGGGGTTTGTCGGAGGCGCGTTAAGATGCATAGTCACCTCCCACCTCAGCGAGGCGGCCGCAGCTTTTATCTATTGACTTATTTATTTCTAAATGACACCTGCGCTGTGAAATAAATCATAGTCTCACGCCGCCCCCTCCCCAGTTTTCATTTTAATTGTGAGATCTCGGTGTCAGCAGTTAGTATATTGGTGTGAGTGGCCTATTGATTATTGATTTGCTGCTATCGATTATGTTCCCTGGAGACCCTAATCCTTTCTGATTCATTTGAATACCTCTATTCATCTTGAGATCCTGCTCCCACCTGAAGCCCCGTGTCCCCTGATGAAAACAGATCGCCCCTCTGGAACGCCAGCGGCTCGCTCCTCTTTTGATTTATTCTTTTTAATTGATATATTTGCTTTTGGATGTAGGCGCCAAAATTACAATTGACCCTGTGTCAGTGCTGTTTTAGCGAGACCTTAAGGGACGACGCGGCAGTTAAACGTGTCTCACGTGACCTAAGAAAAATCCATCTTGGGACGTGTTTTTCCTCAGTGTCCTTGTGTCTTTGATGGAATTTAGTTGGTTGTCCTCGTATTACTTGTTTGTTTTTCACTCAGTCCGTTCTTCTCATCCCCGCGTCGCTATTTATCATCGACAGTGGCCGGCATGTGTCCGGCTCAGGAATGAGGCTGGAACAGACGTCGAACGGTGAAAACAATGTTAGAACGAGACTGGTCTTTCCGTTTCTGTGCCTCTGGTTTCCGCTGTGAGATGAACGGGGCTGTTTCGCCTCAGTTAAT
The DNA here is from genome assembly GCA_037832705.1 of Centriscus cristatus. Lineage (NCBI taxonomy): Eukaryota > Metazoa > Chordata > Actinopteri > Syngnathiformes > Centriscidae > Centriscus > Centriscus cristatus. The sequence continues at coordinate 2,130,045 of JBBMJM010000004.1, read as the reverse complement.
GAGGCAGCTGATGGTGTCCTCATGTTTGATCAGCATTGTGCTGAGTGTGTCAGTGGGCCCCCGGCGGCCCCCGGCGGCCCTAGAGCGTCTGCGTCTCTCGGCTCAGTAGTAGCAGGGGCGGCTCCTCACTTCCCTGCGGGCTCAGGGGGCCCCTGGGTGCCCCTGGGTGCCTCGTGGCCTGTGTAATGAGGGAAGAGACCTACGCACATTAAGACCAAATGCGTCGGGGTATTACTTTAATACTGCTGACGTGCCTCGTGAAATAATGCGACGTTTAAACGAGGATCGATTTTGGAATTAAAAAGTTAGTTTGCAAAGATTTACTGTGAGGAGTTCAGTGCCTGAGCTCTTTATCAGGGGCGCAAATGGCTGGTTATGTGCTGTCCGACAGAGGTACGATTGAGGGATCGATAGGCGCGTGATTTACTAACTGGAGTACAGGTAATCAATAAGTATAAAAGTAAATGAAATATGCATTACTGGGATTTTATTAGAGACGGTAGCAGAGAGAGAATAACGGTCAGGCCATTTCTTTTTATATCTATTGATTATACAACATGGAGACTTCACTCACAGCGCGTCCTACACAGCTGTCGACACCCTGGGCCGGCACGCCCGTCAGGTGATTTATGGGCGTGGAGGTCACGGAACATGTGTGTTAGGGCTGTGAGCTTTATGTGGCCGGCAGTCCGAGATGAGCCGCGTGCTTTAACGAGGACTTGTTCTTCTTCTTCCTCTTGGTGCTCCGCCGTCCTCGTCCTGGTCGCTAAGTCCGTCCCCACAGGTTATGAGTTATTGTTTTTTTTTTTTAGTAACAGACGACATCCTGCAGGAAATGGAATCCTTTCTTCAGTTATTTTGTTTGTGCTTCCCTCTCATAAACACACTGCACCTATCACATCTGCGGCTCCGCCCCCCCCCCCTCAGCCATCGACCCAGACCTTGACCTCAACTTTACATCGTGGAAGTCAGGGCGATTACACTGCTGTGTGTGTGTGTGTGTGTTTGTCCTATTTCAGGGCCTCTGACATATGACACGAGCAGCATGGAGCAGGTGTAATTTGTTCACAGCGTTCATTCAGTCCACTCTGATTCACTAGTTGTATTCGTCTGTTGTTGTTGTTGTTGTTTTTTTTACATGTGCATCATTGGTGGAAGCTGTATCATCATACTCTGTGTGTGTGTGCGTGTGTGTGTGTCCGCCCACCAGGCAGACCCACGTCACTCCAGGACTGTTGTGCCCAGGAGACGTCAGGAGGAGGAGGAGAACGGAGGCGGGGTCCGTCACAGGTAACGCCCCCCACAGATCCTGATTGATCTCGGGCCTCGTTAACATTCACTTAAGTTCCTGTTGGAGACGAACGTCTCGCAGCTCAACTTACCAGTGAGTTGGTGTGTTGCTGGAATTCTCGGCGCAGAAGCAGCCGGCGTCGGGCCCCACCCCACTGGCCGGGCCCCACCCCAGCGGGCGGGCCCGGCGGAGCTGCCTTCTTTCATTAGCCTGATGGCTCGGGGCCTCGTGTCTTTGCCGGATTGAAATCTGAATTGGTTTGTCCACCTTTTCTTCTGCGTCTCCTCTCCTGCAGCTGCTGTTTGTCATGTAAATAACAGATGCTGGTGGTTCCCTGATTTAGTGGGGGGTGTGGGTGTGTGATGTGTATTAATATTACCACACAGTGGACCACCGCGGGGTCCATCATTCATTTGGATAAAAGAGGTGGAATTTAAAACCAGCCCGAGCTTTACTCGGCCACGGATCGCATCCATTTATTGCGCTGAGTGATGGAGCGGACGGCTACTCTGTCCTTCACCTCGCCGGTGTGGACCCACTTCCTGTCAGAGTAAGAAAAGGATTCACCCCTGCCCCCGACGGACACCGGAACGGGGGTCATCCCTTCGTTTCTGGCCGTTAGAACAAAAAATGCTTTGAGACAAAAAAAAAAAAAACGGTTCATATGAAAATGGGCTTTTATGCATTTGTGTGTTTGGGACAAACGGCACAGGAGAGCAGCCCGCCCCCCCCCCCTCGGTCCCGTTCACGCTGTTGTCCACCGTGATGTATCACACGTCCCCCGTCGTCCAATGTCAGTTTCTGCAGCTGTAACTGCTCCGTATAAATCTTCACCTCGGCTGCAGCGCATCCGCCAGGAGACGCACACACAGACGGACAAGCTTTGTGTGTGTGTGTGTGTGCGCGTGCAGGTGTCAGCGTGGACGGAGCCAATCAGGTCCAGTCGTTTGAGGAGGTTGTTTTTCGGGGTAAACATCTTGTTTGCATGGGAAAGAGGTTTCAGCGGGACACGGCGGAACCCGGCGGGCCCGGCGGTGCCTGATCCGTCTGGAGGAAGTGGCTCGTTGTGTGTGTTAGTGGTTGATCTGAAACTCGGTAATCAGGAGTGAAAATGGTCTGCGGCTGGAGGTGTCTGTCTGGGCTCCGCGGGGAATTACTGAGACGGTACCCAGCTGTTGCTTTGTCTTCTTTCTTTACCCTTTTAGCACTTCCACAGCGGTGCTGCAGCTGGTCGTGGGAAAAGAAACAAAAAAAAACAACAACAAGGAGAAGAAAAAGCAACTTATCAGCCAGGGGTCCGTTTGGATTAGATGACCGCTCCGTTTCTCTGCCTTAAATTGGCCATTTTCTACTTTCTCGCCGCCGTCAATCCAGCGATCCAACTCGATCCAACACCTCCAGGTCTCGAACCCAATGGAGCGTGTCGCCTGCTCTTGTTGAGACGATGTCAGAGCTTCACTCAGGCTTCGTCAGATGTGGAATCAACACAACTGTAGACATGTTCGGCAGAGATGAACGGTCCTTTCCACGTTCTTCTCAACCGCCAGTTCAAGAAACAACACTGCGCGGTGTTCGACATACAACGGAGAAAATAGCCCAGTGTGACACAGGAACAGTGGAGACAGTTTGAACTGACAGAGCGCCGCCATGTTGAATTCAGGGTCAGGGGTCGTCGGTGTGGAGTTACAGGTCAGACAGATCCGACCCGTAAGGGAACTTCCTGTCCGCAACTCGACTGTGGACGCTGCACTAAAGGCAGTGGAGGTCAGGTATATGTGTGAAGTGGTAAACGTCCTAAAAGCTGTTGTTGTGGTTTGGAGGAAGAGGAGGAGGAGGAGGAGGAGGAGGAGGAGGAGGAGCGGTCCGTACCCGCGTGGACGCCGCCGTCCCCTCCCTCAGCTGCTTCTCCTTTCCTTCACGTGTCTCCTTTGCCTGAGCTAGACGGCTGCGTGACAGATCACCTGTGCCGGAGGCCCGTCGTGTTCCTGCCCGGCGGTCCGGCCCCCCTCTCATTAATGCCCAGGCCGGTGCGAGGGGCCGTGTGGCAGCACAAGACAAATAACGCCACCACTCAGCCATCACTTCTGCTGACAGAAATGCAGCCCACCGCACTATTCCGCCCTCTCCAGCTCTGCTCCTCACCCAGCTCGCGTCCTTCAGGGGGGGGGGGGGGGGGGGGGGGGGGGGGGGGGGGGGGGGGGGGGGGGGGGGGGGGGGGGGGGGGGGGGGGG
>JBBMJM010000004.1:2114305-2125420 GCA_037832705.1 Centriscus cristatus | reverse complement strand
TGTGTGTGTGTGTGTGTGTGTGTGTGTGTGTGTGTGTGTGTGTGTGTGTGTGTGTGTGTGTGTGTGTGTTTGGAGAACATCACAAGAGCTTATTAAGATGGTGAGATGGCTCCTGCCCGTTCTCCTCCACACCGACAGAACACCTTCATCCCCTCTGTGACTGCTCCCCAGTGACGGTGTCGTCTCTCGTCGGTTCACATGAAGTCTGACGATGGTAAACGTGACAGAAAACGTCGTCGTCTCCAGGATTTGACACGAGCTGTTGAAGGCTTCACGCTTCAGAACAAGTAGCAGCTGGATTCGTTGTTATAGTCAAACTGATCCGTTTGAAAAAACAGGATAATAATAGGATCTAGAAATAATCTTCCCGGTGACGCCGCTGCCTTCACCCATGTCGTCGTCGTTCCAGTGACCTTCACCTCTGACCTTCCGTCTGTCCGTCGTGACCCGTCGATGGCGACACCAAAGGTTCTCAGCCGTTTGCACGTGTCTGTCCAATATGAAAACGTTGACTGTTTAACCGGCGTGTTTGGGTTGAACCTCGGCGACGGTTAGTCATCGCTCCCTCCAGTAATATTAATCAATTATCTGGTTTGGGGGAGAAGTCATCTGGAAAGAGGCACAAGCAGATATAATGGGAACGAGCAAGAGCACATGCCAGTGAACGCTGTAATGCCTAATCCTTTGAGACAGCCCACCGCCACAATGTCACTTCTAGTTCCTCGTCCGAGCCTCCTCTGTGACCGCCGCTAACTTTTTTTTTTTTTTTGGGGGGGGAGGAATTCATTCATCAACGTGGAGCAGGAAAGCACGTTAGGAAACACCATTGTTTTAGAGTTCCTCCGTCCCGTGTGAAAATGGGACCCTGGTCCTCAGGTCCTCCTTCAGATATTTTTATTTTACGCTTTGAAAGGTGCTGGAGATCAAGAGGAGGGGGGTGTTTGAACAAGTCAGCTGGCCAGTGAGATGTGAACGTGTGATGAATGAAGGGAGAAAAAAAAAACCCATCCAGCAGCAGAAGTGGAGGAGCAGCTCAGACCTGTTAAGAACCATGTCCCCAAGTCCTAAGGAGGCAAATGGGATTTGACTCACTTGACCAAAACCTCATTAATACTTCACCTATTACAAACTGGTATTGTAGCAGCCCGAGAAGCTGATCTGTGAGTGTGTGACTGAATCCGTTCCAGGCTCAAACACACTGATGCGTTGTGTCATGTACAGTTTGTTCAGTATAAATATGTTTTTCTTTCCCCCCCCCGCAGCTCGCAGCCACTTCGCCAGGGATCAGCGGGGAGACGAGGCACAGGGAGCCTGTTCCACCTCGTCCCCTGAGGCCGGGGGGGCTCCGGGGGCTCCGGGGGCAGCCGCTGCTGCAGGTTCACGTTCTTCGACCTCGGCGAAGCCCGACAGTTTGTCCTTCTCCTCGGGGACGAACCCCTGAACGCAGCGCCGGCCTGTTGTGCTTCAGACTGAACTTTTGCTGCACAAACGTCACAAGAAAGGAAAAAAAAAAAGAAAAGAAAAGACACTTAGTTACTTAAATCAGCATGTTTCTAGTTCCAGTCTCTCCAGGTAGTGTGTTAAGCATGACAAATGTAAATGCAATCAAGCCTTGTCAAGCCCACCGCAGTCTCAAGTACGAAGGCGCGTTCAAGAGGCTCCTCGTTGGGCTGAAGACCGACGCGCCGCCTGTTTCTACGCGCGGTCTCCAGACCACCTGCTGCCGCCTAATCCAGCAATTACGTCCATTCCAGTCGCCCAGTGTTTGTCAGCGGCTTCTGAGCGACGATGGTCAGACCAGGCCGGAGGGTTCCGGAGGAGTGTGCTCGGAATGCTGCAGCAGCGGCGGCGGCGGGGGGGTTCAGACAGACGACCACCGGTAGAGTACAGGCCTCCTATTAGCATGGGTCTGAACATGGGTCTGAACAGCTCCACTTCCTCCAGAGGGGCTCATTAGCACAACACAGAGGTGGCGGCGGCGTGGTCCTGGGAGGGACCGGCTCACCTTCCATATTCAAATTCCCCCAAAACGTGTTTAAGTTCAAGGCCGCTGCACATCTGTTTGAACAGAGGTTTTTTTATTTTTTATTTTTCCACTTGCTGCCTGCGGAACGTGCCGAGTCGGGTCGGTTTGGGAGAGAGCGTTGGACACGGTACCCCCCCCCCCCCCAGCCCTGGGGTGTACATTTCCCCTCCCGTTTCCCCTCCCCCGCCCTCGACATCGGTGGCCACACACGCCGACATTAAACAGCTCAACAAGCAGCGATTTCAGGAAAATGTGTTTTCGTCTACGTTCGTCTTTCAACGCAAAAACAACTGCACAGCCGCCGAGAAAACACACGTTAAAAAACCCCAAACAAGCCTCGACGTGAGCAGAGGGAACAGGAACCCACTGTCAGTCATGACTCCTGGGATCACACACGTCTTTTCAGGCACAGTCACATTCAGTCGAATGAGACTCGCCAATTAACGTGACTTATACGTCGGCCGTCATCCTTTATGTGAGCACGTCGGACCGGGGATGACATTTATAAATGCTGTGTGTGCACGTCGGTCCAAATGGATGCTCCACACACGCCGTCCTGCCACAGGAATCAGTCAAAGTGTTGAAGCTGCGATCACACACACACACGTGTGCGTGCGTACGGCGGCCGGCGTGAGCGGCAGTCGTTGTAGGCGGCGCTGTGCCATGAATACACATCAGAGCGATAAGAAAAGGAAAAAGGCAGGTGGAGGTTCTTAATTAGGAAACAAGAGGCTTGATAAGGACATCGACGGCTGCTTTAAGACAAACGCCCCGACAGGCCGACAGGTATCGACTGCGCCGTGTTCTGAGGAGAGCTGCCGGCCGCCGGCGTCCGGGAGGGAAGACACATGACTCCAGATCCACTTTCCCTGGAAGCCGGAGGGGAACGCCTCTCCTGCCTCCCCGCTAATTAGCAGTCCCAGTAACCCCGGCTCAGCTGGACCATGTGCTCCGGAATGAATTTCCGATGGGCAGGAAGTGGGGAAATGGCCCCCGCGCAGCCAGTCAATTGCCCCGTTACAGTGAAGGGATTCAGCAGGCTGGTACCACTCATATTTCATCCCAGGTAAAGATTACCTGTCAGGCCCATGGGAGATGTATTGATCTGTTTTCCTTTTTCCGCCAGCAATCACCTGACAAAGGCACCTAGGAGGCGAGTGAGTGAGTGATGCCCGCTGCCGTGTGCTCCACCGTGGCGGCTTCTAGTGTCCACTGCTGGGTGGGTGTGTGGGGGGGGTCGTTCTGTCATAAACTCTGTTTGAACCCCTCCACGTGTACGCATGTGGGGCAGCTGCTTTGCCACCGAGGTTCAGAGGTCAAATCGGAATGAGCTTTTTTTTTTCTTTCTCGTCGTTGGCGTTTGTTCTGCCCGTGTGATGTGCGGCGGCGGTAGAAAGATGCAAACGAGGCGCTCTGGCTCCTGCTGACGGAGTCACAGTCAGTCTTGACTCACTTTGGGGTTTCTGAAGTGGGCGGGTTCGATGCGGCGTATCACAGTTGATGGACGTATATTTTGTATGATCTGGTGTTTTCTTGGCAGCTAAAAGTATGAACGTACGTTTTCCTTGTTCAGAGGAATGTCAGCACTGATCTCTCCCGTCACGCCGCCAATTCATCGGGATTCCACTGAATCCGCGTGTCGTATTCACGATGTGGCGCTTAATTGTCGATCCGCTAATTGAAGATTTGGATCTGAGGACAGTAATTGCACAAATTCAATTTCATGATAGATAATGTGGTAGATACGTCTCTCCTTTATTGACGTCGTATATTTTAATTTCATTTACAAGGACTTTAATACATCTATCTCCCTGCTATCGGGGCTCTTAGGCAGCTATCCACTTTTGACACCAAGTACAAATAGCATCTTATCTCCCAGGCTGTTATCTTTATGTTTAATAGCAGCGGCGCCTAATTGCTTTGCAAATGATCTAAAGAGGATTACGCCTCCCCAGAAAACACGCGCAGTGTCACGAGATGTTCGAAAGACACGGCGGTGGGAGAGTTCAGTGGACCCGGCGTTCTTCATTATCTGGACGTGTTTGCTGGAAGAAGAAGCCGTCATGTGTCTATTTATGCCATTTGTGCATCTCCAACGGGATCCGGCGTTTCTTAAGAGACGTCTGATGTCGCGTCACGTAATGATCATTCTATTCGTGTGTATTTATAGAAAAACCTGCCGAGCACTGATTTCGTATCCAATAAATCAGCTTTGGCTCTCATGACGTTGTGAAACGTGTCACGTGTTGCTGCGCTTTTGTGGAACCATCAACTTTGTGACGAGGGTCAGCAAGGTGACGACCGGTCGCAGTGATCGTCGGTATGTCAGGATGGAGTATGTCATGGAGTTGAAGACGTCAGCTGCAGTCCACCGGCACAGAGCAGACAGACCCTCCAAACCCTTGTTGGTCCGATCTTGGAACTAAGCCCCCCCCACCCCCCCCCACACACACACACACAGACCAGCTTGACACATTTGGTCCTTTCTTACTGTACATGGCTGCAGTGTTAACAGAGGAAGAATCTCTCCTGCCAGCGGAGATTATCAGCAGACGCCCCGCTGCCGTCAATCCCACCGCTGAATGCCGAAGACGGCGCGTGTGCTGAGAGTCGGAGCACTTCTCCACGCTCTCCGGTGGTCCTCGCTTACAAATCACATCATCAGCTGTCTGAGCACCTCACCGCCGCCTCCTCTCCACCAGACTGATGGTGAAATGGAGGAAAAATCAATGTCGTCCTCTTGTCACAGACAGCCAGCTTCTGTCATGTTTGGGGGGTTGATGTGTGTCACTTCACGGTGAAAAATGGAAAGGTGAGTTGGAACAAAGAGACGGTAGAAAAGGTCTGGAATCGATAGAGTGACTTGATGGTGACGGGTGCCGAGGTGTCAGCGCTCCGCTTCAGACACACTAGTATGACGACCAGGGCAACTGCATCTTACCAGTAACACTTTTTCCACCACCAGTGCTACCTTTGTCATACTAGTAAGCAATTGAGTGTGATTAGTGACCTGCTGCTGCACAAGTAACTCTACTTAGTCCAACTAGTGGGACTTACCAGTGGCCCTTTGGACCCTTACTAGTAGCACCAAAATGCCCACTAGCAGAACTAGTAGACAGTTTTGCCGTCACTATTAAAGTTAGAAAGGACCAAAATGTCTACTAATGCTACTTGTAAGGTCTTTTCTGCCTCATTTGTACCACCGGTGAGTGTTGAGATGTCTACTAGTAGGGCTAGTGAGCACCAAAGTGTCCAGTAGTTGAACTAGTAAGGTGTTTTCAATCTTACTAGTGGTACTTGTAAAGATCATAATGTCGACTAGTAGTACCAGGAAGTCATTTTCATCACTAGTAGTACTAGTGAAGTGGAACAAATACTTTTTGCCTTCTCAGGGATGTCTTTTCCTTGTCAGTTTTTCATTGTCACTTCCCCAAATATCACATTGGTACATAGTAACATACCAGATTCCTCCACACGTTTGCCTTATTGCGTATTACAAAATGCTGTACCATATACCAGTAAAGCATTTTGGTAAAGCATGGTTGTGTTGACCACGTAGATTTGATTACACTTTATTCATCCCACAGCAGACAAATGTAATATAATAGAATATATATAGCAAAATTAATATACAATTGAATAAAACCAATGACTTAAAAATAACTATAACAATACAGAAGCCTATTACTGACTATAAAACTTCAGAGTAAGACAAAGTAATGTACAAAATATTCACTAGCAACCTTACCAACCTAAACCAAGTTTACTGAAAAGTAAAAGTAAATACTTTGGAGGTATTGTTTTGTTTTGCACTGATGCATTGTGTTGCATTTGTGAATAAATTTATGATCGTATGGTATGTGTCCGATACATGAATGTGCTATATGAACGTGTGTCCGTTGAAGTTCCCTTAAAAATGCGGACCACGGATGCGACGGCAGTGACGTTTGCGTGAAGAAGGGGACGGACAAAGGAGGAGTTGACGATGAAGGGGCGGAGCCAATTAACGGACCGCAGCTGGCGTCAAAGTATAAAAAGGGATGGACATAGTAATGGAGTCAGCACGTGCTCCGAAGACACAGGGGTTCCATTGCGGCATTTCCTCTGTCTAGTGGGATTTGCAGGCTTGGCCGTGCTGCTTGCGAGTTAGGCAACTCCGACAAACCATCCATGAGAATTAGCCTTGTTTTGTCTGTGTGTTCTTTTTTGAGCAGGTGCGTGAGGAGAACGGAAGGACCGGTGGGGGCCGAGCGTGCTGGGGTCCAAGGCCCCGGTCGGTTGAAGCAGAGTGCCCTGTTTTGTGGATGAATATAATGGGTAAGTAAGGTCGTGGACAGGAGGTAAAAAGTGAAGTAACGAATGTCCTGTCTTTAGCAGGTGGAGGAAGTGTCCAGAGCCAGTGGTTCCAGCCTGCTGGTTTTCAGGTGTAACGTTTTGTTTCCATTAGCAGGGAGCTAGTTGGCTGGGCGGAGGGAGCGCGGACCAGCGGGCGCCTGCACCGTCAGTCGGTGTAGTGGTTCTCAAAGTCAATAAAAGTGCCCTTCCGTCCTTTTTATGTGTAGGTTAGCTGCTGCTGTGGAGCGAGCAGGAGTTGGCACGAGGCGATTGAGGGTTTAGCTAGTGCTAACGTTAGCCCAGGGGTGCCCGAGCCGGTCCTGGGCCGCCTGTCCTACACACCTGACTCAAATCAACAGAACTTCAGACTGATTCAGGTGAGGGTTTGATCCCTGAATTTATTTATTCTGAACTGTGGGTGTCGAATTAAGTACAGTATTAATGCACTAGCAGGCGCGGTGTTCTTCAGCTTCAGACAGGAGCAATCGAGCAGCAGTGAGCATGTGAATACATCACAGCGTTAGCCCCTGTGCTAGTGATGTGTCGTTCGCGAACGAAACGGTTCAATGAGCCAGCTCTTGGGAGCCGCCTCCTGATTGGTTGGGAACCGGCTCCCTTCGGGACTCTCTCTCTAAAGTAACTATCAAGTAAATGAGTCAAAGCAGGAAAGGGAGCGAAATGTGTACTCATTTTAATTATATTGATGGGTCCAAAGCAGAGTGGTGTTTGCAAGACCAAAATCTGACAGAGCCGGTGTTCTGAGATTTTGCTTTCCCGTAACGCTCTACTTCCTCGTGACAATACCTCACCGCGTCTGACTGCGCATGCGCTGCATTACGTCACCCTGAGAACTGTGCTTATAGTATAAAAGAAGTTGAAAGTTTAAATTAGTTAAACGTTCACTGTAGAGTGAAGAAATAAAGGCTATTATAATATAGTATAAGGCATGATGTTGCCTTATTGGTAATATATTGATTAAAGCAACAAAAAAATCTGAAGAGCCGTTTAGTGAGCCGAACCGAAAGACCTGGTTCTCTAAAGAGCCGGAATTCCCATCTCTACCCTGTGCTCTCTCTTTGATGCTAATTCTCCTGTCTCTGTCCCCAGGTCTGCTCTTGTCAGTGGCCATTGGAGGGATTCATCTGTTTCCTGTTTACTCCCCATTAGTGTGTTTTTGTGTGGGATTCACTGGTGTCACCACTTGGGCATGAGCAAATGTGTTTAAACATATTCCCCTTGCAGTTAAATGTTTTGTCTGCAGGTGCTGATGGATTTCCTGCTCCTAGCTGTTGCTAGCTAACGGTCCAGTTAACTAGCCAGGTTTGGTGGCTCACCTGCGGGCATCAGTTTCTTCTGGAGGACGTGCCTGCAGGGAGCTGATTCCCCAGGTCAGCTTGTGGGTAGGTTTGCCTGCCAGCTTGCTGGCTTCCCCGTTTGTTGGTTAGGTGGCTGTCTGCAGGCGCGCCCTCAGACTCTTTTTCTTGCTGGTCCGAGGGCGTGTCTGCAGGCAGCCAGGTGTGTCCCAGAGCTAGCATGTTAGCTCCAGGATGCACTTTGTTGAGGTGGCGTTCCTTGCAGCTATCGTAGTTGGTTTACTGACATCTGTTTCATGTGTGCTGTGAAACTCAAATCTGTTCCTGTGTACAGGTGTGCCTCCCCCAGCTTAAATGTGGATGCTGCTGGCTAAGGATTGTCCATCTTCTACATCCAGGACCAAGGAGTCATGTGCTGCCCTCTGATCAATGCCCAACAGTAAACTAATGTGATGTGTACTGGCAAATAAAAGCTTTGAACAGTACTGTGATGTCTTGATCATACCTTTATAATCCCACAATGGATGGCTTTAAAAAACAACAGCATATTTGAGGAGGGTACTTATGGCTTTTTATTTTTTCTGTCCATGCACAACAGTGATACTGCCATGACAATGAATCCAAGCACCTGTTGAATAGGACAGTGACTGCAACAAAGTTCCACCTCATACCTGCAACACAGCAGTGGTCCCCAACCACAATTCCTCAAGAGTTGAGATGTTCTGCTGCTCCTCCACACCTGAATCAGATCAGGGTGACATCTTATGCATCAGTAGTTGGAAACCCACCCCCAATTTACACAACCTCTTTAGCTGGTCATCTGTGCACGTTCCTACTGGAGGAACATCTCATTCCACCTACAAGTGTCAGTGCTGATTCTTCAGTCTCCATCCTGAGCAGACAGCTGCGTCCAACCGACCTCTTCGTTGAAGCTTCTGCAGGATCAACCATACTCACCGTTTCTCTCCACATCTGTCATCTGCGACCTATCAAACAATGTGGATGAGCACAACTGCTAGACAGCTCCATTGATGCAAACTCCTTTCACACAGCCACATCTCATTCTAAAGTTGGACGAAGAATGTTCACTTACACACCATGAAGCAAACAACACTGTTCAGGTGACGTCACACATGTGAAACTGGCGAAGGTCATCGCACCTCTGGATTCTGTATTTCACACAAAATGACAAATATTCCTGTCAATACTATAGTAATAGAATGTATGTAGTATATACAACATGTAATTCAGTGTTTAGTTTATTTGTTAATTCTCTGAGTATTCTTTAAAGCCAGGTATTATTTCTTTAACTATATTAGACAATAAATTCGTGACTTTATTTTTAAACGGTCTCACTGAAAAACAAAACATCACTCAACACGTAGGATACCGAATGAAATCATTCTTAATAAAGGTCAGATGTTTCCTTAGTACACCATTATTGATAAAACTAGGAAACTAAAATGATGATTTATGTTTTAATTTACTTAGTTGGGGAAAAAAAAGTCAGGAAACAGCTCTACTCCACCTCCCAGTGTGCAGGCTCCCGCAGCCAGGGGATACAAATAGGGCCTTTTCGAAAATGCCTACTACGGCTGACAGAAGTTAGATAAATGTTGGTTTCAGAGACGACATGTAACAATTAGCTGCTATTACTTTTTCTGAATATAAAGATTTACTGGACAGAGCAGCCTGGGGCTGTAACATGTTCACACACACATTATTTAAATCACACTCATATGGAGACAGATTTCAATTATGGCCCAAACGATCAACAAGAATATATATAGAATAGTTTTTTAATAGACATCCGTTCATTTCCAGGGAAAAAGATGAATCATCTGATCATAATTATAATGTAAAATATGTATTAATTTGTGGGTTGTGAACTGAATGTTGATCCACTAGGTCACGCTGCCCATTAATAAAACAACAATGAAATCCGATATACACTGATCTGTTCATTTCTATTCATTGAAACTGTCATGTTTGTAGCCTTCACATGACATGTAGAAGCCCCAGGGGCAGCGCTGCTCCAACAGTAAAACTTTATTCAATCTAATGTAGCAGCTAATGGTTAGATTTCATCTGTGAAACCAACATTTACCTCAAAGGATTTCAATCAGCCAGCGTTCATTCTAAAAGAGCTGCAGGTCAGTTCACTGGATCACTCTCTCCTCTGAGATGACGACGTATGTTGACTGGCAAAAAGTCTGAGCAAATTTACAAAGTGACGACTTATTCAGAATTTGAAGTGTTAAAACGTCCATTAAATAAGCATGGCTTTAAGAAACACCAAAAGAAATCCAGAATTTCAATTTCTTTTTCTAGACTGAGCAGAGGGAACAAAAACATGGAATCACTCAATTCTGAGGAAAACAAAAAAATGGAATCACCCTGTAAATTTCCATTTCCAAACTAACACCAGATTAAATCTGCTCATTAGCTTGCAGTTAAAGAGGAGAGCTCACACCTTGGAGAGCCGTTGCACTAAGTGGACTGACATGTATTGTGGCTCCACCATGATAAACAAGATAATCAAACTTCTTAATGTAAATTATCACAGAATGTTGCAAAAGATTGGTTTGTCACAGTCAGCTGTGTGCAAAATCTGGACTAAGTACAGACAACATGGAAAGGTGGTAAAAGGCAAACTGGTAGACCAAGGAAGACAAAGCATGAAGACAGCCTAAAGGAATTGGAATTCGCCTACAGAAAAGCTAATTGCATGCCATCAATAAAATAAAGAAAAAGGCTACAATGGGCTAAGGAAAAGCAACTGTGGACTGTTGTTAGTTGGATGAAAGACATATTCAGTGATGAATCTGCACTGGGCAAGGTGATGATGCTGGAACTTTTGCTTGGTGCCGTTCCAATGAGATTTATGAAGATGACTTCCTGAAGAAAACATGCAAATTTCCATTCAATGATGACATTTCGTACACTTTTCTTATCCCATCAGTTGAAAGGATTTCAGGGGATATCATCATTATAAAGATGATCATGCATATTGCCAATGTCCATGACAAGGTTCCAATCTGCAAATCTGTACTGATCTATATCTGAACAGTAATCAGAGAAAGTTGGAGCCAGTTTGTTTTTCATGATTCCCTAATTTTTTCCATCTGACTGATTGGAAAAAAAGCAATTGTTAACCACCACATTTTTTTCTGGACTTCTTTTAGTGTTTCTTAAAGCTAGATAAGTTGACATTTTGTCTTTAGTTTTGTTGCACAAGTGCGATTGGCATTTCTTTCTAAAAATTAAACACCTCAATGGACATCCTCCAAGACGGGTGAAGGGGGTGTAGAATAGTAGAAAGTATGCACCCATTTTTCCGTGGGTAACTTCACCTGCAGGGCGCGGGGTACTCACAGCACACGGTCCACTGGAACAAATCCATCACCGACAGGAGGAACGCAGGTCTCCGGTGGTCCCCAG
>JBBMJM010000004.1:2039210-2050969 GCA_037832705.1 Centriscus cristatus | reverse complement strand
CAAGCCAGTGCAGTAACTCTGCAGTCATTGTTTTAACACAACACACATTCGTGTGTGACTGAATTCTCTCTGTCATGTGCAGATTGATTATTGATCGGAAATGGGTTTGACATTGTTTCCCGATCTCGTCTGGCAGCATTCATCTTGTTTCAACACGTCTCTTTTGGATCGTTTTCCATTCAGGAGTTCGTCTGGACCGCGTGCGAGGGGGCAGACAGAAGTACAAGCGGAGGTTGGACACAGAAAACAACCCGTACCTGGGCCTGACGCTCCCCCCTCCCACCAAAAAGCCTCGTGAGTGCTATTCAGTCACCGACCCATCGGGTTGTCACCAGCAATCAAAAGATGCATCTGATTTATATGCAACTACCAATGTTGATGGATGAATATATTCCTATTGTGTGTGTTATGTAGTGAACATTCCACTTTTTATGCTTCTTTAATGTTTTAGTTTGGGGTTTTGTATTATTTGTAACATTTCGCATCCTCTTGCCCAGCAGATTAATACAGTTCTTCTCATCTTAGTTCAGCCAATTTAGAGTAAATGACTGCATGAGTCCTTTGTGACCCTTTGTATTTACTGTTTTACCTTCTTCAGTGTTTCCTGAGCTTTGCCCTGACGCTCCTCCTCCCTCCTCTGTTCTCAGTCACAAAGATCGTGTCTCACCTGTTGGTGGCAGAGCCCGAGAAGATCTATGCCATGCCTGACCCCACCATGCCAGAGAGCGACATCAAGGCTCTCACCACACTGTGCGACCTGGCCGACCGCGAGCTGGTCGTCATCATCGGCTGGGCCAAGCACATCCCAGGTATAATCCAAATAACGTCCCTTTTCTTTTTTCCCCGTTTCACGTTCCCCTGCCTGGATCTCTGCACGCAGATAACATGTGCACAGATAATTAATGAGTGGCGCTCACGCAGCCCCGGGCTTCGTGGGATGGAGGTGGTGCAAAATGGACATAGCCGGGGCGAGAAACGAATCAATAGAGTGCATCTGAAAATGCCCTCAATGGGGGGGGGGGGCACGCACACGCCAACCTGCTGCTAGTGTATGTTGTAATCACCAGGGAGACATAGAGCAAAGTTGGGGACCTGCCCATTCAAACACGACTTCATATCACACACGTGCACACACGCGAACGCATGCGAAGCAGTCGCCACACACACGTTGAATTATTGATGGGCATAATCGTGTTTCTTCCTCCCCCCTATAGACGTCCCGTTAGACAAAGTGTTGTCAAATTAAGGACACAGCACCGCTCGTCAGCAGAGATTTCCTCTGATTTTGACAGACAACACGTTGTTTTGCCGTTGTGTGTGTTTTTTTGCAACCGAGGCAGATTCTCCTTGATCTCTGACTTGACCCCCCCCACATCACAGTGTTGTCGGCTCAAAGGGGGCAACAGACAAAATAAATGTGTCCCTCAGCCTCCATAACCTTTTCTTCTCATCAGCATACAACGCCGACGCAGTCTCGTTACACATGTAGCGGCCGGCGTCAGAGCATCAATCCCGACTCAAAGATTTTCAAGGTTTATCAATCCTCAGAAAAGTGAAGTGGACTCCAGCTCACCGCAGGCAGGTGCATTTTGTGCTGAAAAGGTATTAGAGCACTTCTCAGAAGGAGGGGTATTAATCAGGTACAGATCTGATAGTAAGAAGATTAGCGATGGATACGCTCCCGGCGTCTGGCCTCAGCCCCCGTCCCTTACGCATCTAAACTGTTTGGATCCCTCACCGCGGCCCATGCACGGTCAGCACACTGAGAGTTTAACCAAGAAGCTTACTCAGGACTGGATCACGGCTGACCCGATAACACACTCTGATCGTCCAGTTCCCAAGAAAAAAACCTCCACCCGAGCACAGACGGCAGCTTTCTCCTTCTGCTTCCTGAGCAGACGCGAATCCATCGCGCACAAACACAACGTTTGTCAAATTCCATTTAGACCAAAAGAGGCGAAATATTTCACAGGTCATCTGAGGCCACTAAGAAACACTTAGGTAGGTGGCAGGTGGTGGGTTAGCAGGCCGGTGCATGAACAGGATTTGTCGATTAATAATCCAAACACGCCATTCTAACAGAGTTAACTCGTTCAAAAGGTGCGTTCATGGTTGTACGAGATTGTTAGACTTGTACACTCCGGGACTTTTCTGTGTTGTATTGTGGAAGCAGCGCAGCGTTAATCAGATTACGTTAACACGTTATGTGCAGTGGGATAGATTCATAACGTTAATGGGATTTGTCCCTCAGATTTCAGCTTGTCATTCCCAGTGCGACGGTAATGATCATTTAACCCAAAACCTGAGGCTGTAAGCCTGCGTGTCTGTTCCAGCGAGTACCTGGAACACACGCGCTGCACCTGCAAAACAGACGACTTAGCGCAGATTATTGTGAGCTGCTTCTGTGCAAATACACACACTTGTGTACTCAATTTTAAAAATATATATGTATATATATATTGTGGACTAAGAAAGATAAGCTGTTCAACTGAACGCTTGATCTGTGCATGTGCTGTTTGGCGGCGTCTGCCCGAGTACAGTGGGTGTCCTCTGGCCATGAAATGGCTGCATAATTGAGTTGTACATGGCTGAACCTGATCAGAGACGGTTCACTGCCCGAGTGCGACTCCATGCGCTAACACTCCATGCACCAAAGCTACCTCGGGCAGCCCACTGCGCTCAGCTCCCGTCGTATTCCTCCCACTGCGTGCTCCAGGACAAGAAAAGAAAAAAAAAAAAAAAGGAGGAGTAAAAATGGTGATTGCATTTTGATAGATTTTTGCGGCCGCGGGCAATGGAATTAAAAAGATTAACAGTTCATTATGAAGTAGACCACATTGATTAGGCCATTGACAGATGGGGCAATAACTAAAGTCCAAATGCAACAATTTAAAAGTCATGAAAACGGGCAGTCCCGCGCTCCCAACGGATTTTTAATTCCCCCCGTTCACAGCTACCGTTTGAAAACATGTTTCAAAAGTGGAATAATTTGGAGCGGAGTGGACCTAATGAGTTTTCATTGGAGGGCGACTGGAGGATATCAAAGCTGGATCATTAGTGTCGATGGTATCTTTGCCTGACGGGGGGCAAAGTCAACTGTTATCTAGGAAAGGTCAGTATGAAATGATTTAAGAACACAAAGAACGCACGTTAGACTGGGAAGGCTGACATCACCCCCCCGTTTGTCCTCCCCCTCCTCCCCCTGCATCTGTCTGTAGTTAATTGATAACCAGGGCCGTGTTTTTGGACACTAGTGTCACTGCTCCAAATAGCAGCACGAGTCGAACGCGGCTGTCGCCTGAGGGGGGTGGGGTTGGGGGGGGGGGGGTCGTTAGGAGCAGTGTTAGGGGATGCTGGCAGATGGCTTCTGCTCTGAAGGTGCTAACAACCT
Organism: Centriscus cristatus; assembly: GCA_037832705.1. Classification (NCBI taxonomy): domain Eukaryota; kingdom Metazoa; phylum Chordata; class Actinopteri; order Syngnathiformes; family Centriscidae; genus Centriscus; species Centriscus cristatus. The sequence continues at coordinate 2,047,578 of JBBMJM010000004.1, read as the reverse complement.
GTGACACGCATCGTGGTCCGCCGTCCTCCCCCCTGGTCCCGTTACAGCCTCTAAGGCTGCGTTTCATTCGAAGCCGGAACTAAGTACACTGACAGCTTCAGTGCACCGGAATCTGTTTACCACCTTGACAATGCTGTCATCTTCAGGAGTGACGTGCTGCTGGGGGCGACCCCTGACCCCTCCCCCACCAACAGCGCTGACCCCGACCCCAAAGGCAGCCACGTTCCTTCCCAGCCACCCGCAGCGGGAATGTCCTGTATCCATATGTAGCAGCGTACCGCGCCCGCTGCCTCCACAACAAGTGCTCGTTGTTTGGTTGCTTGCAGACGAGTGTGTTCAGCTGGGAATTCTCCAAGGGCCGAAGGGCCGAGCAAACGGCGACAAAATAATACATATATTATGCATATGTATTTGTAGATATTCGTGGAATCAGACCCACACCTCCTGGCGTGGCCTCGTTTGGGTTGTCGTCACCGGTGTTTCTGCTCTATCCATCATTGGTGCTTTATTGGATTCCAGCTCATCAGCGCTGCGTTTGACAGGCGACGGTAAAACCCGATCGCACCCCTTGTACGTTGTCGTGTTTGTGTCAACTCAACCCTCCACCGTAATCACCTCCCCTCCTCCGCCACCACGCCCCCCCCCCACACACACACACACTCCGGCCTCCTGTTTTCTCTTTGCCATTAAATTGTGAAATCTACTTACTGTGTTGCCGGCCTGATCCCGCTGAAGCTGCGTAATCTCCTTGTAATAGAGTGTGAATACTGCTCGGCAATAAATCAGCACCTCATCAGTGCACTTTATTAAATATAGACACCAACAGACAGCTCTTAGTATATTCAATTTACCCTCTGACGTAGGCTTCGACACAGGAGATAAAGATAGATTGAGCAATCAGGTGGATGCTGAGGCTGAACCCCGGCAGGAGAGCTGGTGGAAGGCGCAAAAGCTGCACAGAGATTGAGATGGGAAGGGGGCTGGGGGGCTGGGGGGGGGGTATCAGAAGCAGACAGGCAGTGAAGAGAACGTGGGGCTCGGAGGGGGACGTCTGGAGAGAGGGAGGGCTTTGTTCAGCTGCTGTGACACAACAGCAGGTTGGTCCAGCATCGTAATGTGGAAAGTTCATGATGCAGAAACTGTTGCATGTTCAAGGGAACATCAGTGCCATTCTCTGGGAGACCTGCGCTGAAGGATCTGGCCATGCGCCTTTAAGTGGCCGTCAGCAAAGCGTCATCTCTCATTAAGCAATGCTGCTTGATGGCAGCGTAGATAAATTATGTATAATTATGGCCATGATGAAAGGCGGATTCGTCGCGCTCTTTGGCTAAACAGAGATATGCAGTCGCGGCACCGGGCAAAGGGACCCTGGGGAGGGGTAAAGACTGCCAGGCCGGGGTCAGGAGGTCACAGGGTGCCGATTAAAACAAGGGGATTACTGTATTTAACGTTCTTCAGCCTCATAACGTTCACAGGCTGCTGGTCAAATCACCTATTCCCCAGCTCCTCACAATGAGATAATGGGCCGGTTATCACGCTGGAAGGAGGCAGATAGCACAGCCTCCTGAAAGCGAGCGCTCAGGCTGAAAAAAACAAGATTATTTTCAGTCGGCTTCTTTCTCAACGGGTCAATTTCACCCGATATGAAAACAGCATGACTGTCGTGGCGGCGTCCGGGGGGGGAAAGACTCGCGGCGCGGTGAGCTGTTTGTCGTACACGCAGCCGGACGACAGGTCAAATTATTTATGTCAAGCGCAGCAATTTATTACCAAGCCTCTATTGATTGGGTCCTCCTGACGCTGTCATGTTAATTCAGGAAGAATCATGTTTGCCGCCGCCCCCCCCCACCCCCCCACAGACACACAGGTGCACACAAAGAAGACGGCACACACACGATGCCGCTCCTCCTGCAGATGATCTCATACCGCTCGATGAGAGGAACGTATAGAAACCAGAGGCGCGTCCGTCCCCCCTCTCGTCCTCGTTCTGTAAAGTGACGTCTGAGATGGAGCTTTGATGTAAAAAAAGCTTCGGGCAGCAGGATTGTCCGGCTGGGTTTGAGGTGTGGAACCTCCTGGGTCCTGTTAGGGGCACGTTCCCTCCGACCGGACCCCGGAGAGCGCTTGACTTGGCTGAGGTGAGACCGCCGCTGGGCACGAGTCTTCAGGGCCCGCTTGTCCTTCTGATCAGCCCCCGTCCAGCAGGATCACCGTCCTTCTCTCCCCCTCCCTCTTCCCTCCACTTCCATTTATTCCCCTTCCTTATCGTCCTCCTCTTTGGCCGTATCCTCTTGTCTCTTTCATCCTCCATTTCTGTCCATTTCTCTCCTCCGTCTCTCCCTCGGCCTCCTCCGTCTGATTGAGGGTGAGTTATGAGGGGGCTGCAGCTGGAGGGGGGCCACCGTGCCTCGTAATTACATCTCTTTTTATTACCCGCGCTAATGGCCCTCGGGGAGAGGGAAACAATAATAAATTAATAGAATATGAACTCCAGCTCAACAGAAAATCTCCAGCATTTCATTTTGGAGCGTCCTGTGCTCGGGCGGATGAAACGCTGCTCTGATTAATGTCTGCGAGAGGTTTGAAGCAGCCGTCTGTGGGTTTGGGCTGCCCCCTCCTGCCCACCGCCGAGGGCTTTGGGAGAGATAACGACACAGATGATGCTTTTGGCTCCTGCTCGGGTCTTTAGTCGCGTTGTTTGCGCCCAGCGAGCGATGAATGACGGCAGACTTCTCCGTCCTGTCGTCTCCTGTCACCTGTACGTTGACTGAGTGACCGTAAGGTTTTTTTTTTTTGTTGTTGTTTTTTTCCAACTTCCTGCGATTTTGAAAATGAGAATCCTTTTCGGGACATAAGTGTAAGATCTCTATAAGAGCAGCGATCTCACGTGCATGAAGAAAAACGTGGTCATTATCTCGGCAGAGGCTTTCAGACGGAGACGTGTCGACACTCGGCAGTGGAGTGGAAAACGGCCTTCAAGTGTGCAGACAGGCCTCTCTGATTTGGTCAATACTGTGTCATGTTTGGTCAAACCCCGCCAAGGCACTGGGCTGGAAATGAAGATGTAAATATTGATATTTCATTAGCGGAAATCACCGACTCCGACGGCACTTAACCGGGCCACCTTCAGAGTGCGGCGGCCGGAGCGCCGCGTGACCCGCGGAGTCGGGAAGTCACTTCATTACTCGATTAAATTGAGTGGAAAAAGCCAAGGCAAAGACACGAGATCCCATTTGGAGCGATAATTTAGGCCCTGAAGAGAGGGGATGAAACAGGGGAAAAACACAACCTCTCCGTCTCACAACACTGGATTAAATTCAAGGACTTTTAGCGTCAAAGGTAATTGTAGGCTGCTGGGCAGGCGCGCGCGCATGTGGCTGAGAGGTGTCTGCTGCAGCACAGCGACTCAAAAGCCTCTTCAACGAGCCCGGAACGAGGCCTTCACGCGGGCTGTCACATTGGCAGCGGCGCTTTAGTTCCGCTTCAGTCCTCCGTGGCATTAAAAGGCTAGACGGAGCTTCGCCTGTGATTGCGACGCCAACCTGATGCGGCAATCAGGACCCGCTCACATGCCTGCTTGACAGTCTTCCCTCCGGCCAGTCCACATTCTGTCCGACTTAATGGCCACGTATGCAGACAAGGAAATAACACAACAAGAGGTCTGAACGTGCCGTCTGGGTACCTGTAATGGCAAAGGCCTGCACCAAACATGGTTCATTGGCTCCGCTGATGCTTGATAAGTGTTTTGAGTGCTTTCGGCGGTTTGTTGCCTCTAATTGTGGCGGAGCGTCGCTCAGACCTCTGACCGGTCCAGACGCACTGTTCACACTCTATTCTACTGACTATTGATTCCCCTTCAAAATGTGAAGGCCCTCACATTCTGATCCCAATCTCTTAATTAATGTATCCTCCAGCTCTCCCCCTGCAGTGGTCATCACCACGATAAGGGAAATTGAACACCCAGGGAAGCGTTCTTCCTGCCTCTTTTCCCTCCGTCCTCATGTCCAATGTCCATCCCCTCCTGTCCCATACCTGCTCGCCCGTGTCCGCGCTCAGGTCTTAACACATCAGGCAGGTGGCGACAGCCCCCCGCACGTGTGGATCATTTATATTTCAGATGAAACGCGCGCTCCGGTCAATACCGTCATCTGTCGTAAACCACGCAGCAGCAACGGCAAACGTGTAAAAGCAATCATGTTAATCAGGGGCGGAGCTGAGGGGTCTAATATGCTGTCGGAGTGGAGGCGCCTGCAGGCGTGCTGAGCAGCGGGAGGGGAGGTGGAGGGGAAAGGGAAGGAGGGGGGGGCTAGTTTATTGAAGGCTAGTGTGAAGAGAAATGATGATGTGGCGGTCGGCAGCTGCGCGCTCTCTCTCTTTCGCCGTTTTTAATTCAGATGAATTTCTCGCAGCTCGCGGAGCGATCAGTTGTTTTACTTCACGTCGGCGTTTGTTGGGAGGTGTCGAAGGAGACATGACGGAGCCACTTCGGAGAGCGGACGTGTGGAGTGACTGTACTTGAAAGGGGCCGAATGCTGGTGCACACAAGGTCAAAAGTGTGTTTGAAAGGTTATGACCCAGGTGTTTGGTGTCAACGACAGATGATGTCACAACATGTTCATGTGCTGTTTTCCGTCATTATTGTTATTATTTGTGTTATTATTGTGTGTTTGTGGATGTCGGTAATGTGTGTTTGTTTTCCCGGGCGGCACATCCTTGTGCATCTCCAGCCACGTCCCCTTATCACCTCCTCGCGCTCCGCGGGGCATGTCGTGTCCTCGACCCCTCCAATGAGAACGTGCCTCGGCGTTAATCCCCCTCACACCCATACAAGTGTGACAGGATACAAGGGGGTAACCACATGGCTTTGTGTGTCCTGGACCTTTGCACCGGTTTACTGTCCACACGCACCGTAGAGCCACTGACACCGGCTTCAAATAGGACCTTCTTCCCTGTGTTTAAATTTGTAACATGTGCCCCGACATGCACTCCAGGCTACAGAGGATCAGTTTACAACCTGCTGCCGCGACTTTGAAGTGATTTGTGAAATCGTGCACCAGTGTTTTTGGGTGTTGAAACCCTTTCCATGTGTCCCTCCAGGCTTCTCCACTTTGTCTCTGGGGGACCAGATGAGTCTACTGCAGAGCGCCTGGATGGAAATCCTCATCCTGAGCATCGTGTTCCGCTCGCTGCCGTACGAGGACGAGCTGGTGTACGCGGAGGACTACATCATGGACGAGGAGCACTCGCGGCTGACGGGCATGCTCGATCTCTACGTGTCCATCCTGCACCTGGTGCGCAAGTACAAGAAGCTCAAAGTGGAGAAGGAGGAGTTTGTAACCCTCAAGGCCATCGCGCTCGCCAACTCAGGTGACTAGTTTGACACACAAGATTACGCTTTTGTTTTGTTTTTTCTAAAATCAAAACAAATTGTACGTGCTGTACAATTAACAGCATTTTAGATTTAAAGCAAAAAATAGATTAATTTTTGGCTGATTCGGCATCTTTAGTCCCTGTGACGTTTTGAAACACGAAGTACACACATGTGCACATAATTAAATAATATATGCTTCAGTAATACAGTAATATATATTTTGAGCATATATCATATATATAATTTTGTTTGTATTTTATTTGTATGCAATTTCCTTTTTTTCATTTTAATAAATATTTATATTAGTATAACTAGAATTTATTTTTTTACAATTTATTTTATTTAGTTTACTGCTCAAGTTTTGAAATGTACATAGATATTTTTGTTTGCCTTTTTATCACTGATCACTATAATTAATATAGTGTATAACTATTACTTTTGAAAGACCTTTTTACGACATATTTACACTTATTCATACTTGACTACAAATGTTAGATTAGGTAAAAAAAAAAAAAAAAGAAAACAATGTTTCACCAGCAGATCTCTATTACATGAAGAAAAAAAACATCCCATCTTTTCTTAAAACCTATGAATACTTTCTGTCCCACCGGAACTCTGAATATGCCCACGAGACACGGGATTATCCAGAAATAGTCAGTTATTGTCTCACAGTTTCAGAGATGACATTTCTTAGTTTTGCTGGAGTTTTACGGTGTAACCTTTAGTTGGGAGCGTGAGATGGAGAGATGGAGGGATGATAAGGGCATTGTGCGAGGAAGAGGAGTGAGTGAGCCTTTTTTAATTGAACACCTTCTGTGTTGTGGTATTTCTCCTCTTTCTCCATAACAGTAGCCGCAGGGCACCGCAGACACGGGAGATAAATTTAGCATTTCATTAGCGGCGCAGGCGCTGTCAATAAAATGTGTTAAGTCGAATGGAATGAGTATCAGGGAGTGATGGGCCTCGTTTGTTCCCATGCGGAGGCGGCACGCCGCTATTGACAGGCTCCTTTTGAGGAGGCAGGACCTGTCCCGCTCTGATCAATGCCGGCGTGGGTCACCGGGCCGCTCTGCCTTGTTTGGTGCCGCCTGGAAAATGAAAATGCTGATGGTGGCGCTTTGCTTTCAGACAACAGGGCTTTGGTTGGGGGAGTGGGGGGGTGGGGGGTGGGGGGTGGGCGGGTGTCCGTGACGTTAGAACAAGGTCTCTGGGAGATGGGTCCCCTGGGAGCTCCTCCGTCTGACAGCTGTGAAAATTCATAGCGATTGATTTTGTAATTAGCAGTTTATCAATCGGATCGACGTGGGCTCACTGATGGATTGCGAGGAAATTGTTTCTTCAAAGTTGTTTTTTTAAGTCGGCCCCTCCTCCAAGGACTCGCGACCACGTGTTTGCTCTGCTCTGCCCTTTTTTTTTTCTTCCGTCTGTTGACGCTCCCTGATCTTTTTTCTTTTTTTTCCCCCCCTCTCCGTCTTTACGTTCTTACCTCCTCCCGCTGTCCCTGCGTCTGTTGCTGCTCAGTTTTCCGACGTGACCTACTTCATTTCACCAGTGTGAATTTAAACATCAGGGTGAGAAATGTCTCGAGGTTTTCGGGAACACAGCGGTTCCAGTCAATGAATTTGGGGGCGAAGTCTGAAATCTGTTTTTGCCTCCATTGTCCCGTGCGATAAAATATGCAGCGCCAAGGTGAAAGGAGTCAAGGCAGCCAATGACACGCCGCCTCAGGAGCACCAGACAGCGGCTAACCAGTGAGAGAAGCTCGACCTGGGACCGTCCCTGAGAGAGGACCGCCGATAGACAGGAAAGGGGAGAGCGAGTGACTGTGACATGATGGCGAAAGGGACCAGTGGAAATGTAGGAAAACTGGAGTGAATGAAGTGAAACTGCCCAGAGATGAAGGCGCGAGTCGCCGTCTGCGTCCAATCCCATCAAACCGGATTGAAATCTAAGATATTTGCTGTTGCTTGATCACAAATTCCCTTCGAGGGAGCAGCAGAGGAAATTAATTGGGAGGAAGTGTTGCATTCATTGCAGGCGTTTTTATGACGTCCAATTCTCTAATGGACCCCCCTCTTTTTTCTTTTTTTTTTACTTGTTTTTTCTTCATGAAACGGTCTGTCCTTTGGAACACTGTTTTTTTTTTTTATGTGGACTCACTCAGCAGAGATTGGGTGCTACTCACCCCATTGTTTGTGCAGGATACCATTGATTTTCAGTCTCAGCGGTCAGGGGCCGTTTGAATATCTTGTGCAGCCCACCAAGGAAGAAGTAAATAGATAAATACGGCCAAGCAGATGTTCTTTTGTTTTTTATGATCTATTCTTTATCTTGTCGGCCGGTGAGTTATACTGATAATGTGTCTCCTGCCTCGACAGCCCAAAAGATCAATCATGAGATTTAGTTTTGTTGTGGAAAAGCCCATTTCCCATCACTCCTGTTATATTACCAGCGCTTTAAAGTGAAAACTGTATTTCTTACAACTTATATTCTTCCGGAGATTTAAAAACCCTTTCGACCCCCCCCCCCCCCCTCTCCTCCATCAGACTCCATGCACATAGAGGACATGGAGGCGGTCCAGAAGCTTCAGGACGCTCTCCATGAGGCCCTGCAGGACTACGAGAGCAGCCAGCACCAGGAGGACCCGCGGCGGGCGGGGAAGCTCCTCATGACGCTGCCCCTGCTGCGGCAGACCGCCACCAAGGCCGTGCAGCACTTTTACAGCATCAAGGTGCAGGGCAAGGTGCCGATGCACAAACTGTTCCTGGAGATGCTGGAGGCCAAGGTCTGATCAGAGCACTGCTGATTGGCCCTCGGCGGAGGACCACGCACAGGAAGAGACTTGAACCAAGGCTTTGGGTGCTCAGGAGAGGAAGACCCCCCACACACACACACACACACACACACACACACGCACACGCATATACACACACACACACATACACACACACACACACACACACACACACACTGACTGCGCTAAGCGGGACAGAGCTT
>JBBMJM010000004.1:1980178-1998990 GCA_037832705.1 Centriscus cristatus | reverse complement strand
GAGGCAGTGCATCCCCCAGCGGGAGCCACTCGGTGCCACCCTGAAGCATCTTCCTCCCCAGCGGCCTCGGGCCTGACCTTGCCCGCTGGCGGGGGACATCTCCTATTAAAGCGGTGCATTGTGATAAGACCATTTCTTTTCCTTCAGCATCCCTTTAATGTCATCCCTGAAATATGAAGTCATTAAGCGATATTAAAACAGTGCTGACAAACTAATTAACAGAAGACATTATACGGGATGGGCTCGATTAATCCGCTTTAATTGCTCTTTTAAATGGGGGCTCCAATTAAAATTAATAAAGATTTACTGGTGATCACACCAAACTACACTAAGAAGTGGTTGTCTGAAGGGCAGCCTAAAGTCAGCCCCCCTCGTTCTTAAGTTGTGCTCCCTTTGCTCCCTCCTGCGTCAGAAGCCGTATCTGACAGTGGAGATTAGAGCGTCCCAGTCGCCCCAGTCCATCAGCTCCTTTTGTCTCCAGCCCTGGGGTGTTTGATCCGGCCTTTGTCTTCCAGGACCCCGTCAAAGATCCACCGCATCACTTTCACATGACTGCGCCCACAACTGCACCGTCAGCAGCGTTAGGACCGTGGAAATGCAATTGTTGCTTCCAATTACATGTTCCTGCGTTTAAAATGTAACAGCAGAGCGACTGTTTCCGACTTTATCAAAGTGGTGATTGTGCAGAAAGGTGGATGAACTCCTCTATTGAAACGAGTGTTCTCACCAGCTTCAGATTACGTGCCAGCATCCAACTCCTTCAGCTCATCGATTCACATCATTATCGTTCATTCACACACACAAAATCACACCCCTAAAATAATATTTAACATACAGACTAGACTTTTTGCAAAAGTTCAGATATAACTAATATTGTAATCCTGAATATTTAGGAATTTAACTGCACATTTGTCTCCAGTGATCACAGTTAGAGATAAATTGAACTAATACAATTTCATACATGTCTTTAAATAACAAAACAGTAAAATACGACTACTACTACTAACAATAATAATAAAGATGATAATAATACAATTTAATTAAAGGCACCTTTCTGTCACTCAAGGTCACCGTGCATAGGAAAAAAAACTACAGTATATATACACACACAATGCAAAAACAGGTTTAAAAAATTGACAGTACAATTAAAATTATAATCAGAAAGCTGAAACAAATGGTATTATGCCTGGTACCAGCACCAGGCCAGAAAATGATTTTGGGGTGGAGTTCTAAAGTTTGATGGCCAGAGGTAAGAAAGACTTCCTGCTTCCTGGTATTTCAATCTACCACTGAGTGGGCTTCGATAGGAGACGGGGGGGGGGGGGGGAGATGGATTGTTCAGAATACTGAGAAGTTTCATCAGCATTCTCCTCTCCGACACTTCCACCTGACACTTCAGCTCCACTCTCGATGACGTTGCCACCACTGAGTGATGGAACGTCTGCAGACATGAACGGATCTGAGTCTCTGTCCGTTCTTCACCGAGGAGTTTGTTCAGTCAGATGTGTCAAACAGGATGCTGCCGTTTCACAGATTTCCTCGCAGGTTGTGAGCTGGGGGGTCACAGAACAGAGGTTGACAATTGCACCCCTGCGTGGTGGTCGGAGCACACAGCACGACGTGCGGCTGCAGATTTGTAACGTGCACTGCGTCTTTGGAGCGCAGGGTGCACACCACCCGGCAGCTGCAGGATGCGGCGAGCACGTGAAACCCCTGTGTCTCGCGTTGAGTTCTCTGAAGAGCGCGACAGGACGTGGAGCCTCCCGTCGAGTGTCGTGTTACAGCAGAGATTCACTAGATGATGCTGTTACTCTTCTGCTGCGATCCCTCTCATCCACCTGCTTCAGTGTCGGACTCTGTCTCACAGCGTGACACTTTAACATCAGCATTTCACAGGAATATACATTCATCCCCCGATTTTAATTGGTCTCGTTCTTCTCTGCCTCTTTTATCGTCATTACAAAACACGTTTTGTTTCACAAGAGACTCTCTGACACGGAAAATAATTTTACATCAAACCATTAAAGTTGAAGCCTCGTCAGCCAGAGGCAGTTCAACAACCGAAGGTATTTTTCTTTGTTTTCTTCCATTATATCAGAGGGTACCAAGTCTTGTTCAGAAAATGTCACCCAACAAATTAATTTGAGCAAAGCACTTTGCTTCTACCGGAGGCATTTTAATTGAGTTTAGAATCAATTCACTGAAGAAGAAAAATCTAATTGAAAAGAAATGTCTATTAAAAGATTACTGAGGTTTATTGTCTCCAGTCTTTGTCATCAACCAGTCCAACTAATGTTTTAATTTCCTTAATATTATCATTTCTGATGTAATTGGTGCTCGGATGCCTAACAGGTTTTCCAATTAACTGTTGGCTGTTGGGCTCAGACGATGTCACCTCACACACTGACACGAAACACAGTTAGAAAAGTGCTTTGGGTCACTACTTTGAAGGGAACTTTTATCTCTTTTAGTACATTTTGGGCTTAAAATCCCTTTCAAATTTCAACTTGTGTGGGATATTTCCATGTTCATCCGCACTGATACTTTGATTTACTGGCTGTAACACCCAAAGCCCCAAAAAAACAATTTCAGTGATGGCATCCAACTCGCCTGCTTTGTTTTTTTGCAATCCGCGTGCTTCCAGCGGGTGCCTGGAAGAAAAAGTCAACGGGTTTGTGGAATTTTGCTTGGGTGGCACAACTGTGATATGAGGTCACCTCGGGCGCTCGTCATGAGGAGGGAATGCATTGTGGCTGTTTTTAAGACATGGCAGTTGTCTGCATCCGCAGCGGCTGCACAATGAATGCAGGCCTTAGAAAGTTGACTCGAATCGGCTTCGCTGAACAATGTGAACGGCATAGTTGGGGGGTGGGGGGGCGTTTAACAGCTGGCCGCGCCACGTGGATTAGAGGCACCTTCGGGGCTCCGACGTGTTTTCACTTTGTCACAATTACAACCAAAACCTTTCACTTTGGTTGTATTTTGAAATGTTGATATACTTTGACTAGAGAAGCAAAAGTACAAAACAGCAGTTTTATATTACAGCTTAGTGCATCTTTAATTTCAATAGTCTTCCAGTACATCATGAGAGACTGAAATAATGTGAAAATGATTGTACTTTACAAGAGCGAAGGCCTCACCTTCATACATGGTCATAAAACCTCCTGACGGTTTACAACATAGTCACAGAACATCACTGGACACAACAGAACCACAGGTACATTTACACAACACACGGCTATGGAATCAAATCTAAAAAAGAAAAAAAAAATCTATGCAACAACTTAAACCCTAAATCCATGCTAAACTACGGCTTGCTAGCAATGAATAGAAACATCTCACACACCTACAAACTCAGTAGTCCTCCGAGTGTCGCTAAAACACACACACACTACAAAACAGGACACACCACAAAAAACGTGAATATTTCATTTCAGTCCATTTGCTTCTCTGTGAAAGTAGTTACACGTTTGAGTTTAGATTTTTATGGGGTTGTTTTTTTATACAGATTTACAAACTAGATTTCACCTCACCGAAGATGCACTACAAAGAAAAGAAGAAGAAGAAAGTGGTTGTCAAATGTTGAAGCGCTCAGCGGCTTTGCTCCACCTTCAGCCTATAAATAAGAGGATGTCTTGAACTCTTCTGGCACGTCGCTGTCCAGTTTACAGATCACCTTGTATATGGCCTTCTTCCACGACGGGTCGGAATCCTTGGCCGCAGAAATGGCGTTGTAGAACTCGTGTAAAGTGATTTCTGCGACCTCCAGGAATTTGTCAGGCACCTGGGAAAAGAGCGAGTTTTTAGGTTGGATGCCACAGACGAACTGAATCAGATCGTTTTGAGATACAACGAGATGAAATAAAGACCTGTGAAGTGTTTTGTTTTGTTCAAACAGCTGATGAAAGGGAGCTTCATCTCTTTGTTCTCCGCACGCATACAACGAGCGCTACAATCATTAACATTCAATCACAGGATTCTCTCGTTAGCGAGACTTGAACGGAGACCATCCACTGGATTCCCACCCGTAGCATGAAGACGCTGGCAGGAAGCAAAAAATGAAAGGTTGTGGCTTCTTAGGTATTTTAAGACAGCGAATGTGAGGTTGAGGTGAATTACAGTGAAATCTGAGCGAAGAATCTCTGCACGGCCTCCCCACAACTAAAGCAAAATGAGCGACGAGATGCAAAGGATGCTGGGAGAAACCCGTCCCGCAGCCCTTCGGTTCCCATCCACTGGCCAGTTAGCACTACAGTTGTTGGCATAAGTTATTTTTCTTTCCCCTCATCTCCCGACACAAAGCATCCCTGGGAAAGGAATGTCTTGGTCCCAAGGTAAAGAAAACGGTCCGTCCCTTTCCCACCCAGCGGCCTTCTGCCTCAGAATCCACAGCGTCTTTCTCAGCATTCCGCATCAGTAGCAATCTCTGTCTCGCTCAGGCGTACGGGTCCTCTAATCCGGAGTTGTTTTAGTGGGATTTCGCGGCTTCCTCTTCCCACAGTTTGATAAAGCATCACTCTGGGGTTTGGATAATGGCGCTGAAGGCTGGTCAGCCACAGGTGCAGTGTGACACACAGGTCAACACGCGGACGGACGTGATGAAGGCGCACATTCTTCCGCAGGTTAGTAACCGCTGTGGCCGACGCTCCCACGTGTGGATATGTTCAACCGAATGACACAAACAGGCTCTGACGAAAACGAAAACAAACCGCGGGAATGACGAGTGAGTTACACTTACGTGGAAGTCATTGGCTTTATTGTAGTGCATGTTCAGAGCGCGGAACAGCTCCGAGTCCCTGCTCACTGTGATGTCTTTGACTTCACTGACGCCGTCCACGATGGCCTGGCGGGCGAACTTCTCCATCTGGATGTAGTAGAACTCCCTGAAGTTACTGAACCACTTGATCAGCTGCGAGGTGATGCAGCGGTTGAACTGGAAACAGAAACACCACATCGCACCGTGATCGAGGCTGAACAGTCGCTCTAACCTTTGACCTCTGCGTGAATATCAAAGAGAAATGAAATTGCACATTTACCTAAGAGAGAGCATGCAGGAATTAGAAAAAAAAAAAAAAAAAAAAAGCTCCTTGCTTTTCAATTAAAACGCCAAATGGTCTTCCGATTGTGTAGAACGAGAAACCATTTCCATAATTGAGCGAAAACTCGCATCAGGTACCTGAGGGGCGAAATTCCACCTAATGGTCTGTCACTCTCAGTCACATTAATTGCTCTGATCTTTTCCCACCGCTGTCCAGGGTGTAAAAACATCTGCCAGGCCTCTGTGTTTCTAAACTCAGTCTTGACATTAGTCTTGTTATTCTATCTCGTCATCCAGAAAGACCGGAAAAAAATGCCTAAGGGCTGGGCAGGCATCAAAGACGCTTCTTCCCACTGGTGTGATGGGTGAGAAAGCGGCGGCGTAAGGGCAGAAGGAAACTTCCTTCTCATTGACTCGGGCTGATAGGATGGAATCAGACACTGGGATTAGGTGCTCTTTTGTCCAGTGCAACTTCCCACCACAGGATTGTAAGCAAGGAGGAGACGTTCACAGGCTGCAGCCGCGGCATCCTCCCCCCTGACCCCGCGGGTCAGAGCAGATTGGGCGTCAGGGGCCCACGCTGGCTCACAGATCCCAGAGAGGAAGGAGGGACTCCAGCCAGAATAGAGTTGGAAAGAAGGAGCGGTGAGCGGCAGGAAGGATGTATGAGGTGCAAAAAAAGAACAGCACAGCACTAAAAGGATGAATGAAGAGTGCTAACGACACATAAAGAGACAGGAGAAGAGGAGGTACGACACCGGGCCAAGGCCAAAATACACAGGATGTTGTGTTTAGGGACGCACTCACAGCTCCCCGCCTGGTTGCAAGTCTCTAATACCAACTCTCTGTTGACTCTCAATAGCAATGCCTTGCCTACAGAGTCCTTTGTCACTCCATTTGCTGACTGGAGTGGCTTTTTTTAAAGAGAGAATGCCCCTGTATCTCCCTCTGCCCCCAGGACATACTAGCAGCTCAGCGGCTTTGTTATTTAAACCCTCTGCGTTTTTGTTTCTCTCCTCCGACACACTGCTGCTTTTTCTGTCCCAAACACACACGGACAAGTCGACACCGGGGGGTGTGGGGGCAAAAAGCAGGACAAACAAGTCCTCGGCTGTGTGCAGCATCAAATTAAACAATTATTTTGAAGGTACCTTGACATCAGGGAAGAAGGTCTTCAGCACGTTGGAGCTCGGGTAGCGCGTGTAGAAGAACATGAGCTTTGCCTTCTTCAGATGGCTCGGGGTCAGGCCCTCCTGGATGTTCACATTAACGTTAAGGCGAAAAAAAAAAAAAAAAAGACAATCAAATTGAACACACTGCGAACAGTCGTGCGCAAAGTGATAGTCGAGCAGAGTATTGCGTTGCCTCAATCTTCAGCTAAATTGAATTTCACTAAAGAACAGCTCGGCATTAACCACAGAGTCAATAATGACCCCAACATGTGCTTATTGGCAAAACAGAATTACGAATTAGATTAGGGATTTTTAATTAGAGTGCAAAGCACTTCATGCCTGGCAGTTAAGACGGCTTGTTTTGAAATGTTTTGAAAAAAAGGAGCTGATTTTCAGACATAATTGCGATGATTGAAAGGGAACAGATGTCGCCTTTTCTTTTCTTTCTGAACAATCCTCCAAGAGAGAAATGTCTTCTGACACGCGTGCGGGTTTGTTTTTTTTCAACAATAAGTGAATGCAAATGGTCAGACCATATGAGACTGTATGGTCTCTATCACTGCAAATATTCCTTCTCAAGTTTTCCCCCGTGGCGATGAAGATGCTCCGGAGCACTTCCTCTGTAGTCCACCAACACGCCTTAGGTCAGAATATTTCCATGTCAGGTCACCACACCATACGTTTTTCTGTTGGGGTTTTTTTTTCCTTTTTTTTTTTTTTTCAACCTTTGAAACAGGGACGTTAGGATGAAAAATTGATTGCGCTATTGTTCAAAGAGAAACGTTCCTCTTTGCATTGTAAAGATAAAACAGCTCCTGAGAGGCAACACCTAATAGTCTTTTCTAATTCTTTGACACACGAGATGATATTTGCCGTTAATTTCTTTGTGAGGAACAAAAGAAATGCATGGATACAATCGATTTAAGGATCAAATATATACTTATATATTGACAATTACAGAAACTCAAAAGGCTTCGGAGCAGCGGACACAAATACGCTCTGTGTTCAACAACTTCTCTCAGATTGATTTTCTTTTGGAGTTCATCTTTGGAAAATATTGTTTTCTTGTACTCTGCTTCAATCATGCACATTCTGACAACTGCATCCAACAACAAATGTTCAAGACAAGAGCTCAAGTGTTATGGTTGGGAGCCACTTGTGGTTTCCACCAGCACTCAGATGTGACCTTTCAGATGCACCCCCATCACTCTGATGATGGAGAAATAGATCCTGCACCTTTTCAAGTATGAAAAAACGACGCTTCCTGAAACAGAAACCAGTGCTTTCTCTGCCTTTGAAAAATCGCCTTTTGTTCCTGGCAATTCTTATCAAAGCCTTGTATTCCTTTTTATTTGTCTTTTTCTAGACTTAAAGTCATTACTCGGCTCAGATTAAAGAAGACGCTGTAATTTTCGGTGGGGTTAGAGAGATCAAAGACAAAATTCTCCTTGAAGTTACTGGAACCGGCCGCTCTGAAATGAACGTCAGCCGTCGTTGTTGAAATGTGGGAGATGAAACAAAGTTGGTGTTCAATAAAAAAGGTAAATGCAGTATAGGTAATACAAGGCCAAACATGTTGAAATCAGAATAGTATAGAATCATATGAGTTTCTTCAGTTACTTTTAAATACAATTTATCATCACAATTTAGGTCTTTTCTATTTATAAACTCTTGACCATTTGTTTTTTCATACGATATTTTGCCACTTCCTCACCTTTCTTCTGTCTATCTATACTTATACATTTAGTATCCATATTGATCATTTATGAACAAACAATTCTGGAATATTGGCAGCGAGGAACCATTTATAGGTACATCACTGACTTTGATTTATAAACAATTAAAATATAAAAAAGCTAAATTCTGAGAAAAATGTTTGGGTTTTTTTTAAAGTCTTAGAATTTATTTAGAATTTAAGTAAAGTATTTTAATAGCTCGCTGAAAACGGTCGTGGTGTTTTTTCATTTCAATCCTGCTTTAGGAAAAGGAAAACATGTGACTTGTGAGTAAAAGGATATATTGAGGGACATGTAGGGGTTCCGTTCAGCCATACTCTGCAGGTCGCCGCACTCGATCTTGACGTGAGGGAGACACAGGTTGTCGACGCTCACGGGCCCCAGGGCAGAGGGGTGAGGGTGATGGCTGAGGTGGCTGGACGTCACTTTGGACCTCATCGCGATGGTGTCCCATGGCAGTTCCACCGAGTCGGGGGAGGTTCTGTCCATTGAAGGGGGCAGGCAGTGGAGGCCCCCGAAGTTTGAATGCGGCCCGTACTTGAGCAGATGCTCCAGGATCTGGCTGTCATGTAGCGGGTTGCTGTAGTTGAACTGAAATGGCGTCTGGTGCACGGGATAGGGCCTCTTCACCGTCGAGGTTACTGAGCTCAGAGGGGCGGCCGCTGGCTTGCGGACGACCAGCGACAGTGCCTCTGTCTGGTCCTGTGGGCTTTGGGCCTCGGAGCTTTCATAATACTCCAAAGAGTGGGGTTTCACCACAGCCTCGTCAGCCTGCGTCTGGTCCTTTGTGGGCCCGGCCTGCGGGTTCTTTCGGTCCGAGCCCACACCTGTCTGCATCTCTGGGGATGGGCACATTCGCTGTGGAGGAGACAGGTCCAGGCCTGGTGATGAGACCTTCTTGAACACCCTGTCCACGCACTCACTCACAGCCCTGGACAGCTCCTGCTTCAAGGTCTCCTGCAGGTTCTGACTTTCTCTTTGGTGAACCGGAAAACCGCCGGTTTTAATTCTGTCCTTGCACTCTGAGGTCGACCTGCTACCCCTCCTGTCACAGACCCCCTCGTTGCTCATGGAGTTTGACCTGGTGCTGTCTCCCAGGGCGTCAGACTCAATGGCTGCAGCGGTCTCATCTCTGTCATCGTGTTCCGAGTCGTCCTGGTTATAAACTTGGAGGAATTTTTCCTGGAGTTGCCGCAGCAGCTTCTGCATGCTGTGGAGCTGCTCTTTCAGCTTGTGGCATTCTTCATCCTTGGTGTTGCAGTTGCTGTCACTGTTGCTTGTGGATCTCGTACTTGTGGGCCCCCCGATGCTGTGCTCCTGATGTTGCGGCAGCCGTTGTTTGCGTTTGTTCTCTCTGTACGCGTCTCTGGCCTCCCTGGCGTCTCGACCATCAGTCTCTGACCTGTCGCTCTCACCGTGTTGTCTGCTGTTGGGAGAGCCCACCATCACCCTGATGATGTTCTCCACTCGGGCTCGCTTTGCCTGCAGGTGGTCCGTCATCGGATGTTCGCCATCGAGGTTGCACCCTGCAGACGTGTGGCCGTTGGGGGAGGAGGCTTCTGCTGTGCTCTCCTTTGAGGAGACGCTGCTCTGGTCCTCCTGGCCAGAGTCCGCCGCGGCAGAGCCAGAGAGGTAGAAATGGCTTTCATCTAGTGCCCTTTTGTTGTGGATGGTCTTTCGGAGAAGCTGAGAGATGATGGAGCCACTGGCGTACGAGGCCAGAGGCTCATCGTACATGCTTCTGCGGAAGCAAGGCAGCATGACATCCGTCTTGTCGTCCTCCAGGCTGCCCTCGCTGGAGCTGTGCATGTTCTGCTCAGGAGGACTGAGGTTCATGCTCGCTGACGAGTTCAGTTACACGCGATCACAGTTCTGTGAAATACCAGAATCTGAAAGCACAGACATGAGTAATGGTGTTAAATAATGTTGAAGCAACTATTTCCAAACTAAGATACAAATGTCAAGTCATCCTCAATCTCGCAGTTCTAGAAATGGATTGACTGCATGCGTGCAGCTGCATCTGTTCAAGCTTTGGCTGTTTTTAGAGATAACACACATTTATTTCAATAGAACAGATAAAGACTTCCCAGTACTGACGGCGCCCCGGAATGTTGAATATTAGTATGTTCATAAATTGGAAAATTAATATGAGTAAAAATAAAGCTATAGTCAGGTTCGAGAGAAATGTAAGAACTCTGCATTAAATGTAAGATCCAAAGTGAAAGAGAGACTAGATCATCGATCTTAAGCAATAAGGGAGTTCCTTTTATCTCGGGGCTGTAATAATGGATTACACAAAGGATATAAATCACACAGTGATCACACTCGACATACAGCCATGAAAATAAAATCAAAATGAAGAATTTACACAAGAAACTGAGTTGTGTATACATCATTTAGAAGAGAAATGATCATGAAAACCTTTTCCTTTGTTGTTATGAATAAATCTGAACAAGGACCAGTGCTTACGCAATGTTTGCGATCGTGCATTTACCATCTTTCATACACTCCAAGTACGTGGTTTTATTTTTCTTCCTGTGCTGTTTCACCAAATTAAGTCACACACGTGCTGCAAGTGCATTGTTGAATTTATCAAAAATACATCTGTGCATTCAAGTAGAACAGACTTAAAAAAGAACAGCTCTTTCCAACACTGGGCACTAGATACAATGTTGAAATTTCCACTTGATTGATTTGATTGAACTGTCCTATAATTATACATTTCATTAAGAGGAGCAAAATATAACACGATAAAACATATTTTCCGTGAGAAGAAGTTAAAAAAGTATCCAGTCATTTGTGGAGAGAAATGTAAAACCAAAGATTCTTTTTCGCTTTTTTATCATTTTATGTTGAAGATAGAGCAAAATCCAAAGTTTATTTTACTATTCTTCTCTAAAACTTATTAATTGTATGTCTTAAAAGTGAATAAATACATACCCCGAAGCCTGAATATTAGAAAAACGGCATGAAAAGTTTATGTATGTATGTATTCAGTATTATAGAAAAAGCAAAAGTCGTGACCAAACACATGAACACAGTTATCAAATGTAGAAATCTGAAAGGAATAAAAATGTCTGTCTTCTCTTGTTAAAAAAAAAAAAAAAATCGAAGTTGCTGGGATCTTACCTGTTGCTGGGAGTGATGCCGAGCTGATGGCCTGACAGACTGTGAGTGCAGCAGCACAGTCCAGGCTTCACACTGGGCTGGGGCGTGGCCACGGAGCATCAATGAGGCGGCCGTGAACGCATCACACGCAGACCCTGGACCAGGGTAAAGTCAACATCTGAAGTGCTGACACTTCGCCTGACAGCTCAGCTTACAATGGGGCTCTCAGAAGTCATGAGTCTGAAACCCAGCACAGTCTCAATTATTCTCTTTATTCATTTTCATTTTTAACATGCTATTTCCACACAAAATGTATATAACACATAGGACCTTTCTGTTCAAACCACAACACTGTACCAGAACTGCCCTGCAAAAATGTTGAATATATAATATACAAACATCAAGTAAACATAAATAAAGTGGATGAAAAATTAAATGTTTTCGAGAATATATATGTAAAATCATGCAAATTCCTGTGTCTACTAAAAATCATATTTTGTGAGTTCGTTTGAGACATCTCAGATATTTTTAAAGGCCGTTTTTCGTGGAAGCCTGAAGATTTCAATGAACCAACGCCGAGTCGACCATCGCTTGGGAGACGTGACGAATCCAGCAGTGTATCTTCTGAAATACAGTATATTATACACTATATTAAAATTTGCGTTATCGTCATTTTAAATGTGGTCTTATTTGATATGTATACTTCATTTAATTGTGATAGTTTTTGCAAGCACAAATGTGTGGCGTCACGAGTTAAGTAATTTAAAATAAAACATAATGTAAAATCCTATGTAGTTTGTGTAAGACTCTTATCTTTATTACTCCTTGCCTGTCTGTGTACCGCTGTAAATCTGTCATGGAAGCTGCTTGGAGTCCTCCACACTGCCTGCAGTGAGGTGGAGGTGGTCGGAGTAGCCCACGCTGAGCCCCCCATATGGAGCCCCCTCTGCCCCCCTCCGCCCTGCACTTGGTTTATCCCACACCACTTCCGTGCTTCCTGCTCGTGCGTGCCGTGCCAGCCCAGCCCGTCGTCGGTGTGACTGGAGCTTCACTTCCGTTGACAGGCAGCTGTCACACAGCCACCATGTTATCCCATTCCCGGTGTCTCACTAGGAATTTCGGTCGCTCCCTCTCTGCCATCCGCCAGGTAGGCAACAAGCACGAATAAACCAATGCTGTCGCCGTATATGCCCTCGTTTTACCTGTTCCGTTCCACCACCGCTAGAATTAGCATTAGCCAACCCGCGGCTGCAGGCCCAGATGGGCCTTAACATTGTGAACCAAGGACAGTATGACACTTTTCCACCCAAATCCATTGTGCACCTCCTGTCGAACATACAGGCAGTACCCGCTAGCCAGTTAGTTGCCCCTGTGTTTCGGAATGTTGGCGTTATATGTCATTCCTATGGACGCAGGCTAACGCTCATGTGTCCTTAAAGTTATCACAAACTTACCCAATTTATCCAGCTAGCAGTTCCGTGCTAATGCTATTGCTGTGCCGAAGCTATATGCTACGGGTTGGCTTGCTAGCTGCTTTTAGCTGTCAAACTGAGGTCATATCGATGTTTAAGTAGATAAAACACAAGGTTTAACACAATTATTAGACAAAACATTTTTATTATGTAGTGACTTAGAGTAAGCGATATCAAATTACGAGGTCATGTTAAGAAGTCAGTGTCAGCTTGGCAACTAAATTTAGACCAAAACACTCAAATACAGCTGTGAAGGTACATAATTAGCCCAGATTATAATATATTGTCATGTTACACCTTGCAAGCCACGTGTTGTTGTGAAAGTTGTTTAAATTCGTCTGAGGACATGTCAACAAATGACCTTTGACCATGACCACTGAACCCTCCCCCTGCTTTAGACCACACTCATGTTTATGTTCAATCTCAAGTAACTGAAGTGCTTTCTGAACCCTGTTATTTACCACTGTGTCAGTATGTATACAACTACTTCACATAGCATACTTTTACTGAAGTTTTAAAATTAATTAAAATGTACTTTTGATGTGTAAGAAAGATTTTGTAATTGTAGTCTGTGTTTTTTAACAGGGGAACAATGCTTTATCACGTCGAGCACCGACAGGTATGAGTCCTTTCTGTTTTAGTTGAGAATCTTAAATCTCAATCTTCGTTTTTTTTTTCTTCGTTCCCTTGTAAGAATTAGTTATTTATAATGTTTTCTCTTGTCTTTTCTCACCAGCTATTTCAGCGAGTCACCCTGCCACTTTCGGCAACACAATGTAAGTACACTACATTTGTAACAAAACAAATGTTGCTTATGAAGGCACTGCGGTGTTACTATGTAATGGTGTCATTTCCAATAACATGGGCAGTGTTTCCCACTTCAGTGACTCACTCAAAAATTACTAACACATTTTTTTACATTATGAGCTGCTCTCCCAGCCAGACATTGGGAAAGAAGTAATAAACTGTTTTATTGAGTTTCTTTTTCTTAAAATGTATTTGTCCTTGCAGAAAATCTGATCCCCGCTCCAGCATCTTCCAGATCCAGTACTTCAGGACATCTGTAGCCTACAGTACGTGTGTGCTGGCACGCTTCTCATGTTGGCACTTATTTGAAGGACAACCGTATGCATAACTTGTTTCCTCCCATCAGGGGATGAACTTGTCACTGTTAAGACCCCAGCGTTTGCTGAATCTGTCACAGAGGGGGATGTGAGGTGGGAAAAAGGTAAATAAAATGCATTCCCATTACAAACAGGTAGACTAAACGACAGAAACCGTTCATAATCAAATACTGTCTTTCAGCTGTCGGAGACACTGTCTCGGAGGATGAGGTGGTGTGTGAAATTGAGACTGACAAGGTATAATGAGGTTTCATGTATTTTGAATCAGACATTGTTCATGAAATGCTTTAAACGTATTTATCGCCAATGAAAGCGATTACCAATGGCTTCACATGTAATCAATGCATGTCCTCCCTGCTGCCAGACATCAGTGCAGGTTCCCTCCCCCTCCGCTGGAGTTATCGAGGAGCTTTTGGTTCCTGATGGAGGGAAGGTGGAGGGAGGAACTCCCCTTTTCAAACTTCGGAAAGGAGGTAACATCTATTAGATATGACGACAAATGAAACTTAACATGTATTATCAAGAAAGGTTTTCTCCTCCCAACCTGTCGCGTCACCTCCGTGCTTTCAGCTGGTGCTCCCAAAGCTGCGGAGGCTCCAAAAGCAGAGGCTGCTGCTCCTCCACCACCGGCTGCTGCTGCAGCCCCACCTCCCCCTCCTCCCCCCTCGGCTGTGGGCCCCATTCCCACCGCTATGCCCCCTGTGCCACCTGTGCCAGCACACGCCATGGACTCAAAACCAGGTTAGTCGTCACCGGACAGGTGGTCTGTGGTCTTTGTGACGTCTTCTGATGGACATCTGGGCTCTTGACCTGACGGTTTCCCGACTGCTTCTGTTTATTTCTCTCTTAGTCTCAGCCATCAAACCCACGGCTGCTCCAGCTGCCCCAGCAGCTCATCCAGATGGAGGAGCGAAAGCAGCCCGCACAGAGAACAGGGTGAACTGTCCGACATACTGACCTTTAGTTCGGTCAATGACCGATTCAGACTGAATATTCTCTCTTTTTTCCGATTTAGGTGAAGATGAACCGCATGAGGTTGAGAATTGCCCAGAGACTGAAGGAAGCACAGAACACCTGCGCCATGCTGACTACGTTCAATGAGATCGATATGAGGTTGGTCTACATTTTTAAACCCATGTTGTTATTCTAGGTTGTAAATGAGGAAAAAGTTACTCTTCCTTTACCGATTACATGTGAAAAGACAAACACTGATGCAAAATGACTTGTCACAGAACAGGATGCAGTGTGTGTACAGTGGATGTTGGTGCGTGTCCGTCTGTGTTAAAAGCCCAAACTATACTCGCACAAATGGTTATAGATTGGAATCAGAGCAATAGGAAAAGCTTTTTGAAACCTGATAGGCTCTTAAACACTGGAATGTAAATATTTTGTCATAATCCCATCTAAAACCAAGATACGAATTGTTAAAACAGGTTTTATTAATTTACAAGGAAATGTTATTGTCTGCACTTGCCCTCTGTGCTGAAGAGGACACTTTGAGGATTTCTTTTCTCCGCAAATGTGTGGTGTCAGCTTTCGGCTATTCAGGGTTTTCTGTGTACCCTAATTGGATTGACATTGATGGTCTGGAGGAAGACTTCCCAGGCAAGGGCTCATCTGGAGCCGAAGGATTTAGTCAGAGCAGGAGGCCGAAGCATCTGCAGGGGCCCACAGAGACCTGGGCTCTGAGTGGGAGAGCTGCCTCAACTGATATGGGCTTTTATGACAGCCCAATAAGATTTACAGGCTCTAGAAAGTGAAGATTTTTATCGCTTCTTCTCTCCTTTCTCGGAGAGTCTGTGTCTTGGGAGGGGCTAATTATGTTAGCGTAGAAACCCTAGAGCTTCAGCGGGGTTACAGACAGGAAAACAAACAATTAAAAAGAGAGATACAGGGGGGGGGGGGATGAGCAACACTGAAATGATTAGCAGGCCACTTCCAATAGCTTTAATGCACCTCAATCTGTAAAAGTCCTTTCATAGCAGTCAGATGTCATATTTGTGTCCTCGGTTTTATTCCAGTGTGCAGTACGTCAGTCATGATGGGCTGTGCCAGCAGTAACTCCAGATCCCTTCTCGTGTGTCAGTTAACCTGCATGCAGGTGTGCTTGTTTGTGAAGTCACCTTCTGGTCTGTCCATCTCTTCCCTGCAGTAACATCTCAGACATGAGGAAGGTCTACAAAGATGCCTTCCTGAAGAAGCACAACATCAAGCTGGGCTTCATGTCTGCGTTTGTGAAGGCTGCTGCCCACGCTCTGGTTGATCAGCCTGCGGTCAACGCAGGTACATACTTATCAGCAACAGGCTGACATGCCTTGTTTTGTGGTTCTGTCTGCCCCGGTCTTTGCACGCGTGCGACAAGTCGGCTCCGGCAAGTAGGAAAATGTCTAAGTTTAAATACCTCTAAGGGCCTAACCAAAACCCACAACGTAAACTGGTCTACTTCCTTTTCCTTAACGTGACCTACATAGCCTGACCAGAGTTAAGCGCATGTAGTCTGCAGCGAGGAGTTTAAAGAAGGAAGGAGGGGGAAAGAAAAAAAAAAACATTGCATATGTTCTTGAATGTGATGGAAAATATAACGGCTGAAGAGGAAATAAACGTTGGTGATGCATTGTATTTCCATATTTCTGTCTCCCCAGTTATTGACGACACAACCAAAGAGATAGTTTACAGGGACTATGTAGACATCAGTGTGGCCGTGGCCACGCCAAAGGTAAGACGAGTCCTGATCACTGCGACGCGGTCGGCCCGTCCCTAACGCGACTTGACAGAGTGTCTCATCACCCAGGGTTTGGTTGTTCCGGTCATCAGAGGCGTAGAGGGCATGAATTTTGCTGACATCGAGAAGACCATCAATATGTTGGGTGAAAAGGTACAATGGTACATTTAATGTGAAAATACATTCCAGATGGGGAAAAAAAACACCTTCTTCTTTGTGCCGTGTGTTTTTATTTGTAGGCCCGGAAGAATGAGCTGGCTGTTGAGGACATGGATGGAGGAACCTTCACCATCAGCAATGGCGGCGTCTTTGGGTCCATGTTTGGTACACCAATTATCAACCCGCCCCAGTCTGCTATTCTCGGCATGCACGGCATCTTCGACAGGCCCGTCGCAGTCGGTGGCAAGGTTGGTGTGCGTTTGTTTAGTTTGAGTGCAGACTGGTACTACGCTGGCTCTATTGCAACACCAAAGAAGGCCACTAGATGGCGCCTCCCTGGTGTTTCATGGTTGATTTCTGTGCGTGATGCTGTATCATGATGTTCCATTGAGCTTCTCTACGATTAACTTGTGCTTCAACAGCCCATGTTAGAAGTGGTGATGCTGCAGATCCTTAACTAGATGGTTCATCAGCTGTTGTTTTTTGTATTCTGAAGGTGGAGATCCGTCCCATGATGTACGTTGCGCTGACGTATGATCATCGCCTGATCGACGGAAGAGAGGCCGTCACCTTCCTGCGTAAGATCAAGTCCGTGGTGGAGGACCCGAGGGTGCTGCTCCTCGACATGTGAACCCCTCGTGGATTTCAGGCCCATCCAAAGCAACCACCCCACACAAACATTGGCTGTCTTCACCTAATGAACATAAATGCAGTTGATGTTGTACGATTAACTAGACAAAAGGGGTTTTGGACACAGGTTGTGTAATTTAACGGCTGGCAGCGATTAAAGGTTTGGTTCTGGGTCTAAGGGTTCAACTGGTGCTGGTCTGGAGATCAAAAATGTTATTCTGTCATCCATGTACTCCATGTTTAATTTTCTACATTCAGCTGGGAAAAGCATCGTCAGCTGGTTGTGAGGTGAACGGCACTCTGCGTAGTTTCATGCTGTTTGCGTGAGAGGGAACACTGGAGGAAAAAGGCTTGTCTGATGTGTCCAAAGTTAAGAAATCTTTAGAATTCATGGCATCTGTCTCCCAAACAAACCTTAATGCTGTGTAAGAAAGACTATTTAAGAAAAAAAAGTTTTAAACAATAAAGACTGCATTACTGGACTGGTGGCCTGTGGGTTGTTTGTGTGTTTGCTGCAGCACGTACAAGGTGAGATCCATGGATGACAGGTAACGTGTCAAACTATTGACAGAACAACATTTTAATCTGCATCTATTCAAAAACCTTGAGAATGTGTGAAATGCTTGTTCATCAGTTCTAAACAACAGTGAGTTTTCAATGTCAGTTACCAGATCCCTGATCTGATTATTGAAGCTGTGAGGTGGTGAAGAGACCCCAGACTCCAATGGAACAACTGGTCGGACGGAAGTCGACCTAGTTTGTATTGATCCAAACATTCATCAGTGTCCACAGTGAGTGAGCAGGGTGATGGCTGCTTGTCAAGTCATGTTTATTAACTACAAAGGGTAAAATGTTTGAGGCAGCTGTCAGCTGATCAGGTGTGATAGCCTCGGTTTTTGATTCTTGTCATTCTAGTTGGTGTCAGTTGCCATGGATACAGCTGAAATTGACGATTAGTGTTTTAGGGGAAATCATGGCTCATCAGTGATGTTTCAGGGTTTTTTTATTTTTATTTTTTCTTTGGGAAGCGCAAAGGAAGGTTCGAGTGCTGCATCCAGGTGGGTCACCCAGTGGATGAAAGAGGGCCGCAGCAGCTCCACCGGCTAACAGCTCAGAGCTTTCCAGGAGACGCTGCTGAAGAAGGGGTGACACTTGATGTCACTCACACCCCCTCCTCCAGAGCCCAGGCGATAGCCGGCGTCAAACTGCAGCAGCTGTGGAGCACAGTCATGGTTACCGGACTCGTCATACTTCAGCTTGAGCGCTGGATGTGCGTCTCTGAGCGGCCGAACCTCAGTGAGCAAGGATGCAGCCGCGGTGCTCAGGTGGTCGGGGATGAGCAGCTGGGTGTGGGAGTGGATCCCTGCAGGGTGGAGCTGCCACAGCGGCTGGAGACACAGCAGCGAGCAGAGCGTGAAGCCGAGATGCTGTCGGACAGTGAACTACGACACATAAACCCAGAGCGCCTTCACGTACCATCCCCGTCAAGAGTTCAAACAACACCGCCCCGAGACTCCACCAGTCACAGGCCTCCGTGACCCGGGACACCCCCCCGATTTCTGTGGAAATGACACGGTTACTGTGTGTGTGTGTGTGTGTGTGTGTGTGTGTGTGTGTGTGTGTGTGTGTGTGTGTGTGTGTGTGTGTGTGT
>JBBMJM010000004.1:1953351-1964417 GCA_037832705.1 Centriscus cristatus | reverse complement strand
CACACACACACACACACACACACACACACACACACACACACACACACACACACACACACACACACACACACACCTCATCCTGTCCTGCCTCCTTCTGTTGGGTTTTACATTTTTCACAGTCCTTTTCATTTCAGACAGGTCCAAGTGTCGGATACCAAGACATGGTGTCCCCACAGAGTAATTCACACACTCCATTCCATCCATCTGCCAATGTTGTTGTGGGTGGGGTTAATGGAGAGGTGGAGCTATGATGTCGTTTCAGAGTAGACGTGTGGGGGTTGTGCTGTCTTCCCATTGGTTTGGATGGAACCAGCATTTTCAGCCTGAATACGATTTTTCAAACCCAATCCCTGCACACATCTCTCCTGGGTGACACCCACCTCTCCCTTGACCCACATGCACTGACCTGCACTGACCCCCACCACCACCACTGCTGAGTGTCATCTGGCAGAAAAGTCCTCTGCTCCTGCAACGAGTGGTCCCAGCTTGATTTAGAGTCACCACCATCTTCTTCTTTGTTAGTTTCACCTCCTTGTGGCCCACACCATGGAGGACACTGAGGGGGGCACTGAGGACCACGGCTGTCATTAAAAGAAGTCCCACCTCTCTCTTTAGTGGAAATAAACTCCTGAAATGTGCTTTGTTTCCTTCCAATAATGTCCGGCAGCCCAATCCGCAAAAGGAGTCCGGACATAACCAAAGCCTGGGGGACAAAGTCCGAGCAGCTGCTGAGGATAGACGACCACGACTTCACCATGCGACCAGGATTTGGAGGTAGGAGGCGCTCTGCAGACAGACACAGACCCGACGGGCCCGTAGGGGCACTGAAACAGGACAAAGGTGTTTACGTTCAATCGTCGATCAAAGTTTATACTCGAATGTTCACTATACTGAAAGTGGGTTTCAGTGCAAACGTTAGTATTTAGGGAAGATTTAAAACCTTGACACCAAGTTGCTGAATGGAATCATTGTCAGCATCGTGTTATCCTCTGTCAGAAATGTCCCATTTCTCCTCTGGTTTATTCCCAGTTACACAGGCATCGTGACAGACACCACATTTTATTTTACTGGGAATGCATTGGGAATGCACCTCTGAAGTCCCTAGATTCTCCATTTGGCTTTTCTCTGAAAACATGGTCAGGGATTAAGAGGGTAAGTGGAAGTATCCTGCACTTGCCCAAAGAGATGTAAAACATAACAGATTGGGATTATGTCTGAGCCTAACTGGGCCTGTGATTAATTATCAAGCAGCTTTAGATTTCAATAAACTCCTGAAACTCCTTAATCTGATGTATTCGCAGGGTGAAATCGGAACCTGCATATCACACTCTCATTTTCCCAATAAATGTGTAAATCTCACATAAAATCCCTGCGTTATTCCTTGAAAGCCCTGACACTATGGACTAAAGACATTTAATGACCACAGGGAATGTGAGCTGGATTAAGTTGGATTCTTCACTGTCGGTTGACTCACTGTGTTCACACACTGCTTACAGCCTGATAGCGGCCAATCTGTGAGCAAATCCACGAGGGTGCCATGGCTCTAACGAGCATCTGTCAAAGATCCTCCAGAGAACAGAAGTCTCACACTCACACGTCAAACAAAGAGCCCCCTGGGAGGTCTGGGGGGTTTCACCAAGACCTTAAAAGTAACATGCATTTTTGAGGATTATAAAGAGCGGAAGTCATTGTCTGAAGCAGAAGGGTCGGAATAAAAAGGAGCCACGACCTACAAATAATCAGATAAACCCCTATCAACAACAACTTAAGCTACATCTGCCATACAACGTACATATAATAACCATGAACACGTACACCCCTGAACGATGTCAGGGTAACCCGCCGTGCGTGTGTTTCTGTAGGACCTGCAGTACCTGTGGGAGTGGATGTTCAGGTCGAAAGTCTGGACGCTATATCCGAGGTGGACATGGTATGTTGGACCTGTCGTGGAAGTGAGGCAGGACGTGTCACACCTCAACTGTAACAAGTGTTATTTTCTTTTTTAAGGATTTTACTATGACCTTGTATCTAAGGCACTACTGGAAGGACGAGCGCCTGTCCTTCAGAAGCAACAACAACCAGAGCATGACTTTCGACGGCCGCCTAGTGAAGAAGATCTGGGTACCTGACATGTTTTTCGTCCACTCTAAGAAGTCTTTCACGCATGACACCACCACTGATAACGTCATGCTGCGCGTCTACCCAGATGGCAAAGTCCTCTACAGCCTCAGGTACGTCGCTTTTTCTGACGTCACTGCTCCTGTTCTGTACATCGTTTGTACGCTAAGCTCAGAACCCTCCACGTGGATGGCCTTCTGCCTCGACCAGACAAACAAACCCTCGTTTGTTTGTCGGCTAAATCAATCAGTGGTTGTATGTGATAGCTCTGGAAAGATGTCTCCTGGTCACATGAAAGTTACGTTGTTTTTCTGATGGCTAATTTCAAGACTGCTAAGCAACCAGCGACTGGGGGCAGATCGGTAATCGGGACTTTCCGGAAAAGTCCATCAGTCATCATCCGGCACAGTGAGTGACTGATTAGAGAGAAAGTCCAGGGCGGATTTTTTCCAGGCTCAGTGGCTGGTGGTCTGCTTCATCGTCGTTCTGGTTGGAGGAGAAGACGAGTGCCGAAAAGTTACAACCCCCTCACTTCTTCAGGCCAAAGGCGCTTGATAGGAAACTGATCCATCATACGAATTGTCTTTTATTGGCAGTCGGTCAGTTAGTAAGTGAACCCATGTGAGATCTGACCGAGGTGGTTTGTGACCGAAGGCACATCGCTGATGTCCTGACACCTTCAGGCTGATATCACTGCAGGACAACTTAGCCCTCCCCCAAGATAAAGTGAGCGTAATTGAAATTTGTTGCCCCGCCAAGACAAAGTGACACCAGCTGTCACAGTGCACGAAGTATTTAAAGGGATAATGTTCTGCCAATTACGACTGCTAATACTGCTGAGCATGACCTTGTGATTCTGGCGAACAACATGAGGCCCAAGGCCAAGATCGCTGATTTTGTAATCCACATGACAGAGCCTGGCAAAGGATGACAGCTGGCCATCTGCCTTCTGTGGTGACTGCACACATCATCAACGACTTATCATTTATCATGATAATGTTGATTTTTTACCTTCACCAGGTGCTGATCTCCAGGTTTATGGAGGTCCCATCCAGCGAATGGGCAGCTGATGATAACCAGCCCATATGCTCATATTCATCACGTGCCTGAGGTTAATCTGTGCGGGGTCGGGGCTGGCTGGAGATTTTCTAGATTTAGGCAGATTGGTGGGTGAAGACGACAGTTTGTCGAACTCCTGGGACTCCTTAGTAAAATAATGAAACATTGATTTAAAAGGGCTTTTTGTTCAGTTCTTGTTGGTTAGACAATTGACGAAGTGGCAGTGTTCAAATGCACAAAATTCTGAGTTTTCATCACACCAGTTGTGAGCACATGCGTGTAGTTCTGTGACTGTGCTACAGCGCCACAGACAGGCTTGGAGGATGTACTACAGCGTATTAAATGGCTTTATGTGGACAACATCATGTGTACGGAGCGATTCCATTGGACACGGCCTGAGAATCATCTGTGTAGGAGCAGGGTGAACTCAAAACCATGGAGGACAAGGGGGCACCTGGGTGGGGCCCCCTGCGTCATCTCATTTGGTGACACAACTCAGATGCTGGTGTTTGTGTCTGTTGTTCCAGGGTCACAGTCACGTCCATGTGCAGCATGGACCTCAGTCGTTTTCCTCTCGACACACAGACGTGTTCTTTGGAAATAGAGAGCTGTAAGTGTCTGGACTAGTTCATTACATGGTCAATGAATAAAATGAATATCGAGTGTCCATGTTTACAGACATGGAGGCTTTTCATGTCTCCCCCCACACAATCCCAATCCCGTGCGCTCTCGGCCCTTTCAGATGCGTACACGGATGATGACTTGATGTTGTACTGGAAGAAAGGGAACCGCTCATTAAACACAGATGAGAGAATTTCTCTCTCCCAGTTCCTCATCCAGGAGTTTCAGACCACCACCAAACTGGCCTTCTACAGCAGCACGGGTGAGTCCGTCAGAGATGTGCTGTTCTTGTCAACCCAAGCTGACTGACCGCTCACCGTCATCTGCTCCCCAGGCTGGTACAACCGTCTGTACATCAACTTCACTCTGCGGCGCCACGTCTTCTTCTTCCTGCTGCAGACCTACTTCCCCGCCACCCTGATGGTCATGTTGTCCTGGGTGTCCTTCTGGATCGACCGGCGGGCCGTCCCAGCCAGAGTGCCACTGGGTGAGAGGCCCTAGGTGTTTAATTCATCACTGGGTTGGAGTGCTTTGGCTCTGTTGGCATCGGGTCCGTGTGGAGTAGGGTTTGGCATAGTCACCGGGAAAGTACGAGCGTCCTAAAGGAGTGCGCTATGTTGATGAAAATTCTCAAAATCCAGCGTTTGCTGTGGTGTTGTTGTTGGTGGTTTACTAATAATCCGGAAAACGGTGAGTCTTCTGACACAGAGCAGCTCTGGTACTGGAGACTGACCAGGAACCCAGAGCAGAGTGACAGTCACAGACACAATCAGCAGGGGGAGCTGTGGAGCCATTTGGGCAGCGGACCTGCAAGGAATTGTCTCAGGTGAACAAAGGAGGAGGACAGACAGCACCAGATTATGACTCTGAGGTGTCAACAGACGATGCCGATGAAGGGACGGGAGAACGTCGCTTCTTTCTTTTTTTTCATACATTTTTTATTATTTCACACTCAGAGACAGTTCCATCGGGTGGGGTCACAGTGGTTCCCTGGTATATGGTACCTACCTATACATGTGTGTGAATGACATGAGTCATTCACTCACAGTATTAGGAGATCGTCACTTGATCAAATGGTTCTGATTGACATCAGGACACCAAAAAGGAACGTGGTAAACAGCATGTCGGTCTTATAACAGTAAGAAAGTATTCATTTCTTCCTCAGCAGTGGAGCTGGGCTTGCTACGGTAATCGGTTCAGTTCAGTCTCCAGTAAACAGAACAACCTAGAAAACAGAACAACCCAAACAGGGGTTGATTCAGCAAAGCAGCTATGATGAGAAACTTTTCACACGAACATGAAGAAAATATGAAAGAACCTGAGCATCTGACGACCCACAGAGGACGTCGACACAGACGGAAGAGTGAAAGTCACCGCTTTGTGTGCATCATTTCAAACATGTTCATCGGTGTGAAGGGGTCGATCACATGTCAACAGTAAGGGTCCGGCCAGAGTCTACTCTAGAACCAGTGAACACTCTCCCCTGTGCTGACCGACGGCGTGTTCTGTTCCTCAGGTATCACCACCGTCCTCACCATGTCCACCATCATCACCGGGGTCAACGCCTCCATGCCCCGCGTCTCCTACATCAAAGCCGTGGACATTTACCTCTGGGTCAGTTTTGTCTTTGTCTTCCTGTCGGTGATCGAGTACGCCGCCGTCAACTACCTGTCAACGCTACAGGAGCGTAGGGAGAGGAAACTCCAAGAGCGGGTGAGTGCGACTTTGAACGTCTCGTGGGATTGGCTCAGCTGTGGTCTGCTGTGTTTCTGTTCTCTAATGCCTTTTACAACCTGTATTTCCGTGATTATTCTCAGTGGGTGCCTGATGGTGAATGCACTTTGGAGTTTGCTCACGTTTCATTTGGTGGCAGTTTGTCTGAGGAATTACATATATTGAGTGAAACAAACATTTGTACTACCAGCACTGTGAACGTGTTCTTTTAATTCAAAGTCATTAACAGCTACAGTCCCACCAACGTCTTTAAGATCAAACATCTAAAAGTGTCTGAGAGCATGAACGTTCTCCTCAAGTCGTTCTCCTGAGTCCAGTGTTTGTTACTTTTTGTCCCTGTGAGTCTCTTTTCCATCTATCATGTAAAAGAGATGTGAACGAGTCAGATCTTTTGAACGACTCTTTTGAATGACCAACGAGAACCGAGTCACGGTTTCATTCGTGTACCTTCATGTGACTTGTGTGTGTCCTGTGAGTGTTAGTCGTCTACCGAGTCTGTGACGTGGTTCAGGTGAACACGCCAGCTAGTTGCTGCGTCAGAGGGGGATATGTCGCCACCTTATGGAACATTTACAATGACAACACAAGTCCAATGAACATAGAATCAATATTTCAGAATCATTCCCACCAGTATATAAGTATGAGTACTTATTGGTGGGATGGGTGAATGATTCATCCAGTACTGATCTTACAATTGGAAGGAACGGCTCCCTTCAAAGAGCCAGGAATCCCATCTATATCATGTAATTCTGTCCTGGTCCACTTGCAGCTGCCGTGTACCTGCGGCATGTCCCACCCTGGCATGATGTCGGCAAGCTACAGCGAGGTGGACGCCAACACCACAGGCAACTACGGCATGCCGGAGGAGAACGGTTTCAAACCGGAGAGGACGCCGGTGCAGATGGCGATGGAGAGCGACCCGGTCACGGGCTACGTTGGCTCCAGCGCCTACAGCAACGTCTGGATCGACACGCATGTCATTGACAAGTACTCGCGGCTTTTGTTTCCTGGGTCTTACATCCTCTTCAACATCATCTACTGGTCTATCTACGCTTAACACGGCACTCCAAACACCCCCAGCAGCACAGACTGACTTTGCAGATTCCTGGTTGGTGAGAATGATCAGACAGATTGATAGATTGGAGACACACACACACACACACACACACACACACACACACACACACACACACACACACACACACACACACACCTCGGGAAAAACAGATTAGAAATAGATTACAGATTCTGGTTTAAACCAAACTGGACATTGACTTCATTCTCCAGTTTACCTCCGTTTTTGGATCTGTACAAGAACAACGGACCGTCCAGAGCAGAGACTGTTCTGGAGGACTGGTGCCTAAAAGAAATGTTTCATTTTAAATGGAGTTGCAGCTCTTGAGCCCGATTTTCAAAACAGGGTGTCAAGGTGTGCTAAGGCAGAAGGACAAAAAGCAGAAGAATGACGTCTATTCAGGAAAATGAATACAAGAAAAATAACACACAGAACAAGAATCCGGAGGTACCCCCGCAATAATTCAACCAGGGCACAAAGTACACCGCAAACTCACGGCATCGGGGAACGAGCGTCATGGGCAGACAGGAAGTCACTGAAAACAGACCTTAACTCTACGACAAAACCCGGATAAAGACTACAAACCCAAGGTCGCCAACATGTGTGGAAATAGACTCGCCTAGCACAGCAGCCCTGGGGAGGGTCAGGGCTGGACACCAAGTCGGACTATTTAGTAGCAGCATTCTGTACGTGTCCTATATCTCGAACAGACTCAAAAACACATTTTCCTCTGAGCTGGGAGCTGTCTGGGTGCTTCAAGAAATCTACACGCTCACATTCGTCACCCTCACCAATGGAAACTGGTTCCATCTTACTGGTGACGTGATACCTTCCAGTTTTTAATGTCAGTTCATCAGTGGTCCAGCTAGAACGTCAGGGTTCATCTGCATCAAATCTTCAGGCCTTCATTTCTTGTGTCAATACGCACCCAGCGTGTGGATGTTGAACATCCGGTGGATTCTCCCGACCGGAGGAATCCTTCTTGTACTCGTTCACACTCATCGGAACTGTGTTCTTTTGTGTGTTGACCTGACAGTTACCTCACTGTACAGATTTCTTAATTCAGATGCTTCCGAGTGAGTTGCTGTGTGTTGTGGCCAACTCCAGCCTCAAACAGCAGTAAGGTTCCTTTCCTGCGTCCGTCACCACACCGAGACGTTTTAACAGTGTGTCCCACTATTTCTTTGTCCTTTTCGTCGCTAGCTTGAGCGTGCAGCAGCAGGATCGTTGGCCACAGGAGGAGACAGGGCGTTCCATGGGATTAACGACAGCAGTCACTTTTCAACGCTTGAAAGTGAAGACAGTGCAAGGGCACGTGTAATTCACCAGCCCCTTCTCGATTGTTCAGTGGGATTTGGCTTTGTATGGAGACACACTTTCTTCGTCATGTGACCTCCAGACCTACGTCTGTACTTATTGTACATCTGCCTTTGCTGCTGCAGTGGTTTTGTATTTGAATGTTTTTTTCTATTTTCCAACAATATAACGGCAGAGAAGCTCCGAAGTGTCTGCGGAGACAAATACGGTTTCTTCAACTGCTTCCTGGTCGTGTGCGTCTTATAGTTCCTCCAGAGGTGTGTACATGTGTAGGTGTGTGTCGTCAGATCATGACTCACACGTTGAGTGTCAAAGATGCACCTTTGTCGAGGGGCTGGCCTGTTGTGACCTTCACGTTCACACAAATCTAAATGTCTTAAATCCAGCAAAATAAGCACTCGTGTTGTAGTTGAATCATTTATGAGGTTTACATGTACATGTGTAACGCAGCAGTGACCAGTACCCGATGACCCCTGCGACAACACACTGAAGTATATTTCTTGAGACTCACGTAACCGACGGGTAAAGAAACAATTCTAACCACTGACTCTGACAGCAGCGTAGTTTGGTTCGTCATATTTCAACAGACTTGTGAATGACACATTAAAACTAGTTCCACATGAAACCTTCTGTTGACAAGTATTTATTGAGCTGTGTGAAACTTCCTTCTCGTTCTGATCTCGTACTCTGACACCACTCAGTTGAAGCAGGGGAAGCAGCTGCAGAACATCTTCTTGAAGGGGTTGTTCCTGTCGTGACGCTTCGCCTTGCGCAGTTTGACGAGGGCGTCCTGCAAGTGTTCATCGGTCTTCTGCACATTGGTCTGGATGGTGGTCAGCATGGGGCCCTGCTCCTCCACCAGCATGGCAATGTCCAGGAAGATCTCGTGGATTCCCTTGATGCGGTTCTCCAGGTCCAACAACTCCTTGTGACGCCTCTCGATCTGAGACAAAGCCGACCGAGCCGTTTTACCCTCGGCCACGATGTTGTCGCTGAAGATGTTCCAACGACCAGCCTCGATCATCTCCTCCACCTCCTCGCCCGTCACCTCGCGGCCCACTATCTCCATCTGCCTCTGGATCTGGGCTTTACAGTTGTCCCGGTGGCTCATCTCAGCCTCGTTATAGTCAAACATGGTGTCACGGAAACCGTTGCTCAGGCAAGCGTACTGGGTCCTGGCGATCCGTGTGATGGCGGAATCGGGGCCGTGTGTTTCCTCCAACTTGTGGGCTGTGCCGTCCATGTCCTTCAGAAGAGACAGCACCCCCTCAGCCCGACATTTGATATCAGCACCGATAGCGTTGGAGTCTCTTTTTATGGTGCTCATGGTGGTGACGCCTTGGAGCATGCGGGAGTTCTGCTCTCGAAGCCGTTTCACCTCAAGACGAATGAGCTGCATCTCTCTGTTGATGTCTTGTGACTGGGAGAAGATCTCCGCCAGAGCAGGGCTGTTGTCAAACACCACGGCCTCATGGGGCAGCTCATCCTCCAGGTCCACGTTGCTGAAGGAGTCGGAGACGGTGGACTCGGCGTACTCCATCGGCTCCACCTGGCTGCTGGACAGCTCCTGCATGTGGCTCAGTCTGTCCCTCATGGTTGGGTCTGGACACGAGAGGGAACACGTGAGGGACACCGCCGACACCGGGTGAATGGAAACAGTGTTTCACGCTGTCTGTGACAGCCACGTCTATTTCAGAGCCTTTTCCTTCTTCCTTCAGGTTGCACCCACCCTGCACTGGCCCAACAGGTTCTCCACAGATACTTGAAGGTGTTGCACCCTACCAAACAAGTTCCTGGAACTCGTGATCTGTTTGACGTCTCAGTCCAGACACTCTGATCCAAGTGGAGCGTCACATTTAGATAGAACAGAGAAATGCCTCCGACGCTGTGAGGGCTTATTCAGACTCAGAGGAAGTTCCACTGACCATTAGGGAGCCGTTAAGATTTCCTCTGTAGTGTGATCTGTCTGTGTGCTTCGATGAAAATGAAGAAAACTAAAACATTTTGTTGTTTTCTTTTCTTTGTTTTATGTAGAAAAGATCAAGGTGAACAACAAGTGCTGGACCTCCTGGATATTTACTTCAAATTTCATACACGTATGCAGGCTGGCACCGTGTATGTCCTGGTAGTCTGACGGTTTCATAAACGACAGAGGTGGCGCCTGAACTGGCTGTAGAAGTCGGGGTGTCAAATACAACACCAAACGAGATGAAACTAGTTCCACCAAAGTCCAAACACAGAGCTCGTGCCTTTTGTCCCCTGAATCTATCACCAGGTCTCTCCACTGACAAACGTCGGGATAAAGAACACGAGGGAGGAAAACGGCTCCTACCTGTTGCGGCTCTGCTCTCAAAGGTGTCACTGGTGTTCCAGCAGCATCCTACAGGTGAAGGACGGAGGTCCGAGGAGCACCGACTGGATATGGAGCTGTGCGCTGGGGAGGATGACAGACTGCCCGTGGAGGCAGTGATGCGCCTCAGGAATGAGGTCCGGTCGGTTTGACGTTCAACGGGAGCGTCCTTCGACTGGAGGTGTCTCGGTGGCGCTGTCTCGCTCCTAAATCCAGTTCAGACCACTTTGTAAGAAACAAAACGGCCCATTCGCCCGTAAAACGGCTTTCGTTGTTTCATTTGGCCTGTTCATTCACGGCCATAGCGGATAATTAGTGAGCTTGGTTGGTTAATACCTGTGTGACTATGACGCAACACGTGGTGACGTCACGCCCAAGCTCCACCCAAATGACGTCCACTTGGTCTGTCTCTGAGTTTATTACGTCCTCATTCTGTTAACCCAATGACGCTACGGGGATTGGATTTCACCCACATCCAAAGAGACAAACATCAAAGAGTGACTGCATCATTTCCATGACCGACTCGTTTCTTCTACGTTATCACCGGAACGCGTTTGCTTGGCGATGATGGTGCGTCCACGGTTCCTCGGATTTATTAAAACCATCCCTGTAAGTAATAACAGTTATCGTCATAATGCATTAATGCAGAGGGTTCCCTGACAAAAACGGGTTGTACACACACTATATATATATTTCTGTGTGCACGGAAAACATATGTGTACATGCTTACGGTCAGTCACAAAAGTCAAAGGACTCTGTCGTACGCTACTCTGTGTGTGTGTGTGTGTGTGT
>JBBMJM010000004.1:1941624-1952882 GCA_037832705.1 Centriscus cristatus | reverse complement strand
TAGTTCTTCTTTAAAAGTATCCATTTAGCAAAAGAAAAAAAAAACATCTTCAGTACTAAGCATAAATACAAACATGACTCTAAAATCTATGCCCTATAGATTACCTGGTTATTTGAACTAACATACATACTTAAAATCATCCAAGACATATTTCATTAAGTACAAAATAGGCCATTTCTTCGTTAACTGTGACCGTTACTGTTAACAGCTGGAAATCTGATGCATTAACAAACCTTTCTGCAGCATACTTCTCAAATCCTGAGTGAGATTGAGTCGAATGGAAAGTACCGGGCTATGAGCCGCTGTACAGCCACTTCTTTATTAGGACTATGGGCTTCATGTGTTGTAGCTGCTTTAACAAATGATCAGCACCTTCAGAAAATGTTTTATCCACAACTATTTTGACGTTACTAACTGATTTGAGATTGAGGGGATTTCTGAAGTCTACAAGGTTTTCACACCCTCTGAATTCATGACTTATTTTCGCTTTCACTCCAGGTTTCTGCTTTTGCGTTTGCCGTCTTTTTGAGGGCAGCTCAGCACCGGGTTTATCGTTTAATTTGCGTTTGGAAGAGTGGGTCGACTCGGAGGTTTCTAAAAACTTCAGGAAAGAGTCCTCCAGACCTAACGGTTTGAAAGACCCTGCCATGATCCCATCATCTCGCTGCTCTTGGGCTGTTGGGGTACCAGGATTTGAGTCCTCTCTCGAACTGTTGACACTTAAACGATTCCGTAGTGTCTGCATCCTCTGCGGACAGGCTGGTGTCGGTTGTGCGGGTTTTCGGGGACGCCCTCTTTTATTTGTCCCATCTGTCCCGGTGGAAACGTGAGATTCTGAGCTTTCGTCGTTGGACAGTTTGCTGTCCTCTTGGCCCATCGCATCCTCCGCTTCGTCTGCCTTCAGGTCACTGGACTTCTCGCCGTCCTCTGGCTCGGTCTCCTCGGAGGACGTGCTCGTCGCTACTTCCGATTTGTTTGTATCTTTGAATCTGGCACGTGAGTATTTTTTACAGAATATGAACTGGCTCCTGTGGTCTTCGATGTGTCGCTCTGTGAGGCCATGAGTGGTGTAATGCCTGAATATATTTTTTTCAGCCCGCTCCACCGTGTCACACCCTATTATCATACATGGGTACTGTAACGAGAACTTCTTGGTGCACATGGCCGATGCTTCGTCGTGGGATTTTAGCGTAGGTTTCCCAAAACTGGTCCAATGCTCAATGGATTTCCCTTCTTTCTTTTTGATGTTTTTCTTCTTCACTTTTAGTTTGTTCTCAACATTTTCCTTCCCGTTGGTAACTGACGGGAACAGCCCCACCGACTTTGTCCTTCTCCCGTCAGTTGATTTGGGATCGTAAACATAATCGTGCTTCTTAAT
The DNA here is from genome assembly GCA_037832705.1 of Centriscus cristatus. Classification (NCBI taxonomy): domain Eukaryota; kingdom Metazoa; phylum Chordata; class Actinopteri; order Syngnathiformes; family Centriscidae; genus Centriscus; species Centriscus cristatus. Next base: position 1,951,504 of record JBBMJM010000004.1, on the reverse strand, counting down.
CAAGTGACGGAGGAGGTTTGATTTCGTCGAGTAGATGCGGTCACACGCCTCGTATTCGCACTTGAAAGTGCGATCGACGGAGCCGCTCTCAGAGATGGCGATGTCCTTGTGGTAATTCTTAATGTGCTCGATGTATTTCTCCACGTTGTCGAAGGGGAGGGCGCAGTCTGACCGGTCGCAGCTGAACGTGCCGATGGCCATGCTGGCCATCATGGCGGTGGCTTTATCTCGGGTAAATTTGTGGAGGAGGAGGTAATGCTGCACCAACCTCGTGATTCCCATGAACACCCGCGAACAGTTTTTCACCTGACACCTGACCTCGTCGTCCTTCTCCACGCTCTGGTCCTCTCCGTTCCAGACGGGAGACTTTTCAGGGTCCGTGTCGGTTTTCGTGGGAGGCAGCGATGCCTGATGCATGGCCCTGTAATGGAGAATGAGATTCTGCTGGATGGTGAAGGCGGCGGTGCATCCTTCATGAACACAGCGATATGGTCTGTAGGGGCTGTAGGCGTTGTCCGTGTCACACATTTTGGGCCCCAATCTTTTCTGAGACTTCTCCGACTTCCTCTGGGACTCATCTTTTGTCGGTGTGCTTTTGGAGCTGCTGGGTTTTTCCGGGGACGACAAGACAGACGCACACGGAGAGCTAGACTTTGGTTCTTTCATGCTAAATGTTGCATCGGGTTTTCCTTGCAGTCCTTTTGGACTGAGCTTCTCTTTCAGACTGGATTTCTGTTTCACATTAGGACTTTTGTTTACAGCAGCCACTTTAATCTCTGGGGATTCCAGAGTGGATCCTTCACCTAACAGCGTCTCGTTCACATAGCTTAGCGGCGATGGCAGCCGTGTAACGGTTAAAACTCCACCTTCGTTTACTGCATCTACTGGAGCACCGATCAGAGGAACTTCTGAGGTGTCATCGTGGCCAGTCTGAGGAGCAATCGCAACATCAAATGGTTCTTGTTTGACCGCCAGCACTGCAGTTGCAGCCGGTGCAACCAGGCCTGTTTTGGCGTCGGCGGCTGCAGCGCTAGCAGACCCGTCGTCTTTCTTCAGTCGGAATGCGCGCCTGTTGCGAGCGCTGATCTTGAGCTTCTGGATTTCTGCCTTTGACAATCGATGGACTTTTTCATAGTGTATTTTCAAGCCCGTCGTTCTCGTAAATGTTTTCGGGCAGATCTGACAAGGATATGGAGACAGTTTGGAAGGGGTTTTTTTCAGCTCCTCTATCCTTTCGTTGGAGTAATCGTGCATTTTACTCAAGTGTTTGAATAACGCCTCCTTTGTCATAAAGGAGTACTCACAATCCTCCTGGTCACATTTAAAAGGTTTCGGTATCTTTTCCATGAGCTTGTCGTCATTTTTGCTCAGTACCTTGGTCTTTTCGGGGGCGGGGGGCGGTTCACAACGGGCTGGATGTTGCTCCAAAGACAAATTATTCCGCATCTTCTCTTGTGCAGCCTCTATCAAATCCAGCCTTTGAAAGGCATTTGAAATTTCCATCAGGTGATCCTCTTGATACGGTGCAGCGAGGGCAGGATTTGGCATCTCCGCTGCCTTCTCCTGCTGACTTTCAGGGGGAACGGAGAAGTTGGAACAATCGGTTATATTTGTGTTTTGAGGTTCTTGTTTGAGCACCACAGGAGAAGTCAGAGTAGTCAGGCTGGTGGAGTCCTGTGAGAAATCACCGTTCGACATGTTGAACATTGTTCCGTTCGTGTCAGGGACGTGCGGGTCGTTGAGAAAGTCAAGAAAGGATGTCGGCAGGTCAGCTGTCAGGTCGATTTCATCCAACGGCCTGCACTGCGAGCGTTTGGATAAGTGTCCGCCCAGAGACTTTGTGCTGGTGAACTCTCTGAAGCATCTCCTGCAGATGACCTTTCCGTCTTTAATAATCGCCGGCCACTTGGTCCGCTTGCTCAACTTGCTGCGTTTTCCTTTTTGCGTGTCGGGGTCGCCGCCCTTCTCGTCCGAGGGCATGGCCTCGCATTCAGCGTTGATGCAGTCGCCCTCGTAATGAAAGTCGGACTGAATGCCGCTGTGTGGGCTAAGCATCCCGTCCGCCGAGTTGTCCATCTGCTCGTAAGAGGGCGTCGCCACATTTTCTGTTTTAATTATTTCCGACTTGGAGGCGACCTGGGCCTCGGGACTCAGACACTTGATGGGCATATCGCCCGGTGAGCTCTGTGAGTTTTCAGTCTGAGCATACGGGGTGTGGTAACTTCCTTCAGGTAGGTTGTGAATTGCTGACATACTGTTTCCGTTGTCCACCTGTCCTGTCATGCTCGCGCCATCTTTCCTCACATCCAAACCGTCCCCGCTGCCCCCTGGAGGCATCAGTCCGTACTGATGCCCTCCGTTATGCATTTGGCCGCCGTTGTCGAGCATCAACGAACTGGACACGTACTGAGACATCAAAGTGGACTCTGAAGGAGTGTGAGTCCCTGGGGGACAGTGTATAGCTGCCATTGAATGGTCTCTTTCAGAGGGGAGGGACGCTGTGCTTTGATAGGGGTCTGCCTGCCACTGAGGATAGCTGCGGGAGGGGTATTCGTTCATGTTGAAGGCATCTGGATAGCAGTTGTTCATGGGAACTGAAGACCAGGATTGGGCTGACATGTCAGGCTGCATCATTCCAGCAGCATTGTTGGGACCCCCCCACGCTGGATAAACTGTCGGGTTCACCATAGGAGTGATAGGAACGGGGTCCATCGAGCCCGGGTAACATTGGGCAGGTGAGGCCGAACACCCCACCTGGTAACCGACTTGCTCCATCCCGGGTTTGTTGCATAGCGGTCCTGGCTGGTTGTTGTTTTGAGGCGGCTTGGCTGAGCCCAGTCCAACCGGGGCCTTTTTCGTTGACACTTTAGCCACTCTCTTATATTTCTTAGCCAGTTTCCAGTCTTCGAAGATTTCCGGGTGTTGCTTCTTCACGTGCCTGGACAAGCTTTTGTTGGTGCTGTACGCCCTGGTACAGTCGTTCTGTGGGCAGCAGTGCAGGTTCTCATCGACGGCAGTCACAGCAGCCGCGCTGGGAGGATATCCTTGAACGGAACAGGGGATTTCTTTCTTGATTTGAGTCGGGGCAATAATTTGGGGCACTGCTTTCTGGAACTCGTCGCTTTGAATGTTTTTTCTCCCTTCTCCTTGTTGACTTGCCACGAGATTTGTAGCACTGGGCACAGGATACACAGGCGGGATCTCGCCCTGCTCTGCCATGTCGTGTTGTGCATACGGAGCCTCTGGTGCTGCTTTCACATCAGCTGGTGCTGAACTGGGGTTTGTGAGCGGAGTGTAACATTTCTCTGGTTCTTTCAGATGGGGCCCCGCCACGGAGTTCAGCATGCTTTCGATCGAGTGCTTCACTCGCACAGGGACAAGTTCTTTCGCCGTATCGGGGGACGTGCATGGTGTCGTGTTTGGCGTGGACGCGTCCTTCATGACTTGGTCTGTATCAACCTGGTCGAAGCACACGACGGCAGAATGTGCGTCATCTTTGTGCGGGATACTATCCTGTGGTGGATGGAGTGCTGGGGTGACAGAGAGGCTCTGACTGGCGTCAGGCAGGTTGTTCATGATAATATTTGTGTTATGAACCTGTTGGTGAGACAGGAACTCCGTCTGCGAGTAGAATATCTTTCCACAGTTGTCTGTTGGGCAGGTGTAGGTAAGGTAATGCTGAGCCTCGTGGTCATATAAAAGGTAGGCTTCACTGAACACTTGGCCACAGTTGGGGAACATGCACTGGGCCTTGAACTCCGAGTGCATTTTTCGATGCATGAGAAGTTCCGAATTGGAATTAAAGTTGGCTTTGCAATCCAACTGTATGCAGATGTACGGCTTGCTGCCACAGTGCATCTGCAGGTGATCGTTGAGGTGTCGGACATTGACAAACTGTCGCCTGCAGTACTGGCACACCACCTTCTGTTTCTGAATCTCCAGAAACCTCATGGCCTCCTCGTCATCTTTGTGGGATCTGACATGAGCCATGAGGTTGCGGAAGAACTTGAAAGCCTTCGAGCAGTTTTTGACAGGACAGAAGCAGTCCTGACTCAGGTTGGTGTCAGAGGTTGTCTGTTCCATCTTCACGGGAGGTGCGTTTACCGATGGGTTTCCCATCTGGGACTCCGTTTTGACGGGACTGATGTTTGTCTTCGTGGCAACCTTTGGATTTTTTGATGGACTTTTAGGCGACTGAGGCAGTTTGCTGACCTTCCTCGCAGCTTTCATTGCGGCTAATCTCTCTTTGCAGGATTGCTTTACGTGCGATGCTACATGTGGCTCTAAAACCTCCCGACTTTCAAAGCTGTCAGCACAAATAGGACATAGATACACTCCGTCTTTGAAATGCTTCTGAGCGTGGCGAACGATTCTGTGGCCCAAGAACTCCTTGTCGCACAAAACACAATACTGCATGTAGGCCCGCCAGTTTCTGAAGCGAGCCGATACAAACCCCTGCTCCCGAAGTTTTTTAGCCTCTCTGTTTTTCTCTCGTTCGTCCGTGATTTCATTGAGTTCATTGGTAGTGGTTAACAGGAAATCCTCCAGGTCTCTGTACTCGGGGATCTTCTCAAGTGTACTTTCCACCTCCTGGTCGTCTGTGTCGTTGAGTGTGTCGATAGACGACACGATAGCTGCCTCTTCGCCCATCAGTGCCAAGCAGTTGCATTTCAGTGTTTTCCAGTCCCAGAACTCTGGATCAAAAGGCCACTGTGTCTTCAAGGCCAGCAGTAACTCACACCGCAAGGAATTGGGCACCGGCAGACTCCCGTCCTCCTCGGGCTTTTGATCGGGTTCGTTGTACAGTGACTCCACGGCATAATACGAGTCGACGGTGGGCTGGAGGAGGAATTCCGTCAGCTGGCATGCACGCTTGACTTCGAGATCGGTTGGCAAGATGCAGGAAATAGTCTTGCAGATAGTGGACTTGCTATCCTTGTGGTCACTTGAGGTCATTTTCAGCGCTTGAATGCACATTTCAACACACACCGGAAGCCCCACTTCTCCCACCTGAGGAGACACGAATACAGGCAAAGGATGAGAAAACCCAACATACTGTGTGTGTGTGTGTGTGTGTGTCTGTCTGTGTGTGTGTGTGTGTCATTCATGGTTTTACCTCGTTTTGGATGACTTTGATCAGAAACAAAATGTGACAGACACTTCTGCAGAGAAGAGCCAACTCTTTGCTGCGGCTGAGAAACGAATCCGCTGATGACTCTAGACGCATCAGTAGCTTACTCCAGAACAGTGTGAGTTCCCTGGAAGAGACAGTTAATACGTCAACACGTCGACAGTAGACAGACGCTAACGCAAAGCAGGATTTAATCCCAATTCAATTTAAGACAAGCGACGACAAGCGCAAAGAGTTGTGAGTGAACTCAAACAAACACGAAGACTCACCAGGCACAATAAACGTCTCCCTGGAGAAGCTGTCGCTTGAGAAAAGCCGAACATAAGCAGAGCGCTCCTTTCTCATCTCCCTCCGACTCCAAGTTACAGATCATCTCCAGGGCATCTTTGCAGTCTATTGATGCTATCTGTGGGGGAGGAGGGGGTTGAATTGAAATATGTCACATGTCACAAACTGCTGAATGATTCATTCATGATGTACTATTTCTTTTAAGGAAACCCCACTTTCACATCGTCAGCAGGTTCCTGGGTTCACGTGAGCTTCAGTCCCATCAACATGATTGGACATTTGGGTAAGTGGAGATGTTCTGATTTCAGGTTGATTCTATATCGTTTCATCTTGGGATCACCTCCCTCTGAGTACTGTTCACAGACGGGGTCAATGACCCTCCTCTTTGTCACATGCACGATATCAAACATATGGAAACTTTCTCTAGATGACAGGTCATCAGCGTGTCTTCAAGTGAAACACATATTCATATATTATCAGTTCAATCGACAGTATGGAATGGTCTCTGTTGACAAATGGTCTCTGTTGACAAATCCTGAAGAATACTTGTGTGTTCAGGTCAAAAACTGAATTTCATAGTACATGAAATCCCTTCTCACCTCTTCCATGAGTTGCTCCTGACTTTTGGTCATGCAGATGCAGAGCAAGTAGGTTTGTTTGAAGTTCCCTTTTCCTTCATATCCTGGAAACTCTGAGCACATCTTTGCAAGGACGGCAGCTTTATCGACACTATCCACTTTGATAAGGTGCTTTATTCGCATGTTGAGCAGCGCAGGACCTTCCAACTCCAGATACTCGTGAACTAAAGTAGAGGGAAGACAGAAACACAAAAGGTGTGTTGTAATTACTAAAGGCACTGAACTGGGCAATGACATGTGAGGGAGGACCAACCTTGCTCAGTTTGGGGGATGGTATTGGACAAGATGCTGCTTAGTGTTGTGTTGGACCAGACGCCGTCCTGCTGTGCCAGAACTGAAAGCAGGCAAAGCTGCGTGCTCCCACTTTCTTGCAAAAGGCTGTGTGCCAACTGCAACACAACACAGACACACCCTTTGACCTCTGTGACAGTCACACAAATATGACATAAACAGTAAAAGTTCTTGTGAAGATGACGAGTTTCAACCCAGATCTTGATCTGACCTAAAGCAAACGGTCCGTAGTGACCTGAGAACTTGTCTTTGTAAAAAAGAAAGAAAGAAAGAAAGAGCTGTGGGGATGCTGACCTTCATGGAGGACTGAAACTCCTCCCATAAGGCACCGGGGACATGCTGGGGCAGTAAGAGCACCAGCTCCGCACAGCTCCTGCAAACAGTCATTTGTTAAAGTGGCTTTAGGTTGTCGCACATATCAACAGCTCCACGGCCAAGATGTTTGATATGGTCTTGGAACCATGGGTGACAAACACGACCTACGGACAATAATGTTCAAAATTTAAATCCAGATGTTGTCATACGTCAACATCCACATTTGCTTCAAAATATTCTCCTCGCTCCCCCTGATGGAAGCCTGTGTTTCTATTTCTGTTATACGACAGCCGCAAGGACTTTGCTCTCATAAATACACAAATACTGAGCTTTTCAAATCTAAATTACCTTCAGAAATGTGTTTTGCTGTCATGTAAAAAGTTATTTCACCTCTGAAATAACTTGATTCAATTAGATTCACACACAAAAACATGCATTCAACATAAGTTATCTATGCAACATGTGACTTTCATTTCTGTCGTTACATCACCACACGTTAACGAAAGCGAGGCTCTTTGACGGAATAAGATCCAGCAGTAAAAACACGTCCAGGAATAAGCACACTCTACTCACATTGCTAACTTTTCAAGTAGGTGTGGCACATTTTCACATTCGGAGGAGAGACACGAGACGGCGTTAGCGAAGCTGAGGATGGCCACAGTGTAGACCTCCAGCAAAGGCAGCGGATCCTCATCGGTTTTCCAACGGCCAGCATGTTCCACAAGCACCTGGGGATGGAAAATACCTTTATTTGCATAACTGGACAAGGAAAACATACGTCCATGCTGATTTGTACAATGGCGACGAGAATATGACACCCCCCCCCAAAAAAAAAACAAAAAAAAAAACTTAAGGAAAAAATTCTCAACATAAATCAAGTAAAAAAATCTAACAAACAGTTTCTAACTGATCAACATTGGAATTTATTACTTCCTGTTGTTATTCCTTTCTATTTTATTACCTTTATTAATTCAGAAGCTGCGGGGTTATCAGAGTAATTCACCTTTATATGCAACCATTAGCCATTAGCCATTAACCATTATATTTACACATTTCATAGCTCATAGAAGGAATGTTTGTTAAGTGTCAGCAGCTTAATCGGGCCAGTTTATGGAAAGACAGTTAAAAATCCAAGCGGATCCATTTTTGGTAAAACTAAAAGCATCATCTTTTTGTTCCAGGGGCCTTGGCAGATGTGTGTGAACGCACGCCTGATTATACTTATACTACATTAGCTTAGTTTAGTCATGTAAGCACGCTTTGGCTAACGGCAATTCTGGATGAATCTAAACTGTAAACCGGGTGTTGTTTCTGTTAGCAGTCATTGACATGAAATCCTACTCCAGCTACAAAGAACAAAAAAAGTGCCTTTTCTCTTTCTAAATATCCACAACAAGTTGAACATTCAAATTTCACAGAGGTTGTTCCTCTAAAACTCGGAGCAGAGTGACAGATGCAAAATCCAGCAAACAGGAAACGTGTGAGATGTAAGTGAAATAAACAAGATGCTGAGTATTTTGTCCGCTGCCTTTTTATAATTCTATATTTATTACATATCAAATAACCTATGCATCGACCTTAAAACATGTATTCAACCCTGCACAGGAACTATTCCAAAACACATTCCGATCGCACCTTTTCCCCAGGAAACTTTTCCTCTGGTAATTGGAGTAAAGCGGGTAAAGGGAGATCTCACGTCATATTTACACGGTCGGGGCAGATTAATGAGGAGGATGTGAAATGGAGTCACTGACCACAGCCTCACTTTGCTGCTGAAATCCGCCAGCTGCAGCACATCGCTGTGAAACCACCTAATATCAGTCGATAACGAGCATCTCTCCCGGTGAACGCTGGATTAATTAGTGCAAACGGCCCGTGCTAGCACCTTTTGGGGAGGGGAATCATTGATCCACCCCCCAGCTACACAAAGTAACCATTTTCTACACCGTTATATGACCCCGTCAGGAACCGAGATGAAGCGTTACAACGACTGAATTACCTTTCTGTGGAAATCCCGATGTCGGCGCATGTGATTGCAACCAAACAGAAAAAAAACTAGCTTAGCGGAGCTAGCTTCTTTTCTTTTTTTTTTTTTTTTTGCACAGCATGACCACTGCACAGGACAGTGGGACCCTGCATACCAGCTAGCAACATTCTTGTGCTATTAGCTATCTGGCCTGGAAAATACGAGTAATAAATGCACAATGCACACGTATTACTGCTGCATCTCCCCGCGTGGATACTCCGCGTTTGTGCACGATAAAAACCACAGACAAACATCATGGAGCGAATGGCTCCATGGCCACAGAGGACGTTTTCTCCCCATCTTACAACACCAGGCAGCTAGCTGGCCAGCTAGCTCCTTAGCTACATTGTTGTAGCAAATGTAGACGCGCATCCTCGGCCAGGGAGCCAGAGGGGCTGCAGGCTGCCCGGGATGAACAGCGGCTGGAGAGGCTAACCTGGCAAAACTCCTGGCAGAAATGCAGCGAGGCTTCCAGTGGAGGTTGTGAGCTTTCTTTCAGGACCGTGGTCAAACCGTGGAAGCGCTCCCGGAGCTCGTCGATCGCTTTCCGTGTGTCATATTCCTTCTCCGTCTCCCCCTCCGCCATCTTCACAACAATCACGGCCGCGTACGCACAGATGTTACGCTGCCAGGATGGCACACGCACGCGCACGCAAGGGTGGGGGGATATGAAGGGGGGGCGTGTGTGTGTGTGTGTGTGTGTGTACCAATGACCTTAAAACATTACGCATCCAGACGTGAAGTGTTCGCTCATCCGTTGTCTCCGGATGGTGGATCCTGTAGTAGAAGCTCCTCCAGCGTTCTGCTGAGAGACTGAATTTAAATATGGAACTTTAGAGAGACAACACAGTGTCTGTATGGGTTCTCTTCGGGTACATCCAACCCCCAAAAGCATGCTAAGGAGGTTTGTGGAGTGGTCACTCTAAATTAGCCCAAGGTGTGAATGTGAGTGTGACTGTGTGCCCTGGTGACTCGTGCAGGCCGAACCCCGACGTTCACCCCTGACGTTCACCCCTGACGTTCACCCCTGACGTTCACCCCTGACATTCGGCCCCAGCACGAATACGACGTCTAACCAGAGTATGAGCGGGCGAAGGCACAAAAGAACGAAGGAACTTGAAAGCGTTTGGTTTGATTTTCCTTCATTTCACGGTTAACAAACTGTGTTTAAACCCTGAAAAGGCCCATTTC
>JBBMJM010000004.1:1925471-1935912 GCA_037832705.1 Centriscus cristatus | reverse complement strand
TACATCACTTGTAATCCTGTTTTTTTTTTTTAAAACCTCCTACAGTCCTGATTGTCTTCATTGTGCAATCTGCAAAAATTACAACATTTATCAAGTATTTCAAACGAATGATTTGGGGTGAAAAATTCTCCTTAATGCTTAGTGGAAAGTAGTTGTGTGGGAATGAAAAGACACAAACTCACATTTCTAATAAATCTGACAGCTGTATTTCATCCTGTCACTGTAACTGTCTCAGGCTTTTGTTTACAATCAAACTTTATTTGCTGCCTTTTGAAAAAGTGCTTGAAGTGTCTGTGGAGTGGGTGGATGAGTATTTTTAAATGACATGAAATCCGTGCTGTAGTGCCACTTCAGTGATCATATGACACAAAACCCATAAGGAACATGTACAAACACTCAGAATGGGATATTAAAATGAAAGCATTTTTAATTTGGGAAAAAAAGAATATGGTTAATGTTCCGTGGCCCTAATGTTCTTCTGTACACTGTTTGTGGAGCTTTGGAAGCTTCATGTTTTGACAACTGGCACATCTCATTATCTGACATTTGAAAAAGCCTGACAGCACAATGCCGTCCCTGTCAGTTTAATGCAAGATGTTTGTGGGGTGTCTACTAACTCTGCGAGGAAGGACCATGTTTCACATTTTGCGTACGCACACATTCTTGATCCATGCAGCACATTTGGGGTGAAATGCGGGGGAGGAGTGACACCGTGTGGTGAAGAGTCGGAACTACATCACCACTTTGTAGTAGGCACTTTGCACAATTCCTGTAAGATACTTAGATGAGCTGGCTGTAAGATTGTAAGTGGTCCGTAATAATTACCTTTCTCTTCCAGTTAGTCTGACTTTCTTCAAGTATTTCTAAGTCAGGCCTTTCGATCTAAACTTGTTATGTCTGTAGCTGAACATGTTGATGATGCGTTATCAGGATAGTATCAACGATACGTTCCTCTAGTTGTCGTTTGACGTTCAGAAAATGTAGCACGGGATCTACACCGGCTCCGTTGTTGGGGCAGTCAGGCTGCTGGGGATCGGTGTGATTTGTGGTGATGGATGCTGCGGCTGACCTGCCGCTCTACTGTAAAATGCATACAAGGCAAGCCCGTGCAGGGCTGTCCAAGAAACCCCATCGACGAGACAAAACTCGAGGCGTGAACGTGGCAGCCATTTTACATCATCAAGAGTGAATGACTGAAGCCGGACCAGTGCCGGGAGTTTTACACTTTTCCGTCTTTTAAATATCACATTTATCTTCCAAATTAATCTGCACCATACACGGTGGTGATCCAGCGGCAGGTAGGGCGAATGCTACTATTTGGTCACGTCACTGTTGCTCAATTGGTTTCTAAAAGTCTGAATTGTGCGGCGCTGTTTCAAACAATGTGGAAACTGGTTGGTGGTTGGGAACGAGTTGTCCAGACCGGCTTTTTGAAAATGGACTCTTCCTATGTGGCGGCACGTTGACCAACCACGCATCTAGCAAGCTAAACCTTTAGCTTTCAGGCCTCTATGCATGTAATTAAGTTTTAAAGCCACATTTTGTCAGCCGGCGAAGTCCGTCCCGACAAGTGACGTTCTAACAATGGCCTCGCTGAAATTCCGTTCGAATTAGCATGCTAGCTGAAGATAGCCTATTTTGACAGATCCATGGAATTGACATGCTCATTGTCATTGTATGCTAACATTAGCCCGCGGCTAAAAGTCTGTTAAGTTAGCAAGAGTTAGCGAGCATGTGCTACCGGTGCACACACGGACAGGTCACTTGCTGAGCATAAAGCAAATGCAGATGTCCTTGTAGAACACACACTGTTATTGTCCCTCGAAAGGCCGTAGTTAGCTTAACTGCAGCGACATTAGCCAGGCGAACTAATGTTAGCCACTGAGCTAACCCCAACGTGTGCGAGTCAGTCCCTCCCTGTTCAATCTGGCGTCAACACAAACCTTCGTAAATTCAGTTTATGCTCAGGAGTTTATTGCCTGACCCAGATGATAGGTTAGACTTAAAATTGACCACTGGGTTGAAAAGTAAACTTATTATTGTTGCAGAAACCGTGCGAATGATGCGAAAGAGAAAGCAGCACGTGCTTATCAATACGAGACAGATTGTCAGACTGCACGATATGTTTTATTCTTACAGTTGTTCGCGTTTTGCCGTAACTTAGTAAAGAGGTTTTTTAGCTAGAATAATGTACTCCACGTTTTTGTTGAAGGCAGCGCGAGCAGGGTGTAGACACTAAAGTTGAAGGGGTTCCCCCAGTAGGTGCAGACGTTTTCAGGACAATCAACCCAGTTAACGGTTGGAATGCTAATTAGCATTGTAATAGGAGGGATTTCCATAAGTGTCACAACATGTTTTTGGAGTGTCAGTAAGTGCAATGGCAGAGGATGCTCCCTAGCTCACTGGTCAGCCACCGGAAACATGCTCGCTCTCTCTCTCCCTTATGGAACACGTGTATCAGCTATCTATCCTGTGCTGAAGTCAGCAGTGAGAAGGTAAGCTAACATGTAATTTAGAGACCAAAGCAGTCCAAGGCTTCTGCCCCAGCAGCAACTGAGATGACTGAGATACAAGCCTTAGTGAGTGAACATGCCTGCATTTTTGTAGCACTGGTCCTCAATGCGCAAGAGTGAAAATACTGCCACATGGTCACCAACCCTGTCATACCACTGCTATGCGGGATAATATGTTACTGATTTTTGTGCGGAATTTGGCATGTGTACTGTCTGTGTTGCACAAAATTTTCGAACATCTGTTTTAACTGCCCACATACAGGTCTCTGGGCTGCTTCATCTGAGCCAAGAGCTGCCAACTGTGGAGAATAGTGAAAAGTCAGTTCAGACTGTGAATAGACCGCATAGCCATGATAACTTGTTCCGCACACTTTCTGTCCTTTTTGCATCGTTAACTTTACTGACATATGCACTGAATTCAAACATTGTTGACCTTTTTTTATGATTTGCTTGTCAGGACTGAGACTTTCCACTATCCATAACACATCCCAAGTCTTGCCCTTGACCCAGGATTAATTTGGCTCATTGCATTTACACAGATTTCTGGAGACATGGCCACAGAGCATATTAATGGAAATGGTCCAGAAGAACCAATGGACACCTCTGCTGCAGTTACCCATTCTGAGCACTTCCAGTCTTTATTAGAAGCTGGTTTACCACAGAAAGTTGCTGAAAAACTAGATGAAATTTACATAGCAGGTAAGGCACAGTGAATATACTTGCATATGCAAATATGCAATTTTTTTTGTTTTTATCAATTTCTTGCATGTACTGTCATGTTATCACATTTGTGAATGGGGGAATTGGGATCCTGAAGCAACTTTTTGTGGTTTCCTACCAAAATGGGTACTGCAGTGCTACATAATATTAAATTACGCATCTCAACTGTGAAAATGTGTAAATAATTGCAGCATTTGCATTCCCAATATGGTTGCATGAACGCTGGTGTCAGGGGAATGACCTTTCCTTCCCCTCTGGGTGTCTTGGTGAGCCTGTCCAGTTTCCTGTTCATTTGGGGAAAAAAAGTTTTTAAAAGTCTTTTGCAGACACGTGAATAGGTATAGGTAATGTGCTGCAGACTGTAGTCCAAACATCTGTTGCTTTTGTGCCAATTTTACAAAGTCGTACTAGAGCGAGCTGCAGGGACACAGTTGGGGGGGGGGGGGTCGTTGTAGGACTTGTTTGGTCGATCAAAACCAGAAAAATACTGGTCTGGCCTTTTAAGCCAGATGGGACAGAGGCAGAAACAATAGTAGCAGCTGTCTGGTGTTTAGCTGCCCGAGACAGGTGACGGTCCGTCCATAGAGGAGAATGCACACCAGCTTATTAGAAACTCCCAGCCACAGTAGGAGAGCACACTGGCATATCGAGTTGCACCGTCTCATCTGGTGTGATTAGTTCTGCAAAAGTGTGTCGTATGGAGAGTAAATGCAGCCTGACCACTGAACAAAGTGCCATTAGGTCAGGCATGTCACGCCCCTTGTTCTTCAGTCTGTTTATCCTATTTTAGTCTCTTATTTCACATACTGCTATGCCATGCATGTCCTTTTTTACTCTTATCTGAGCTTGAACGGCGTGGAAGTGAAAAGTTTGTCTTGTTGGTAAATTGCGCCCCCCCCCTTACTTCCCTCATGCAGGTTTGGTGTCACACAGTGACTTAGATGATCGAGCGATTGAGGCTCTGAAAGAATTCAACGAGGAAGGTGCTCTTCAAGTCCTTTTGCAATTCAAGGACAGCGACCTCTCACATGTTCAGGTGTGGAACAATTTCTTCTTAATTTCTGATGCTGTTATTTAAAACTCAAATTGTTATAGTAGCTTAATGCTGCAGTTTTTATCTGACATGGCTGCTTCTGCTATCTCATGTAGCAGACAGGTTCCTTTCTAAGAGGAAATAGTCATCAGCTGTTCAAATAACATTTACATTGTATGACTGTACTCCCCCTTTCAGAACAAAAGTGCCTTTCTTTGTGGCGTGATGAAGACATACAGACAGAGAGAGAAACAGGGGACCAAAGTGTCAGACACCAATAAAGGACCAGATGAAGCCAAAATCAAAGTGAGAACAAATCCTATTTCATGCTAATGCAGCACTTCTGAGTTAAAAAAACAACAGAGCTTTTCAAAATGAACAACATTTCTGTCGATACTAGATTGACGTATTTGATCTTATCATGTTTCTTCTTTTCAGGCTTTGCTGGAGAGGACTGGCTACACACTTGATGTAACAACAGGTCAGAGGAAGTATGGGGGTCCCCCACCAGAATCGGCCCAGTCTGGGCCACAGCCCACCATTGGTACAGAGGTACTCATGCTCTTTTACTTCCTAACCTTGCTTGGACCTGATACTTTCAGGTGTTACATGGTGTCCACATGATGAAACTTCTCAACCTCTGTAGTAACTTTGGTTACACTGATAGTTTACCGCTAAGAGCTGACTGGATTCCTTATTTTTCTGGACCACTGTGTATTGTTGTCACTTCATATGAGCACTTATCATCTTTTTCTCCCAACTTGACAGATATTTGTAGGCAAAATCCCCAGAGACCTATTTGAGGACGAGCTGGTTCCGCTGTTTGAGAAAGCAGGCCCCATCTGGGACCTGCGTCTGATGATGGATCCTCTCAGTGGCCTGAACAGAGGCTATGCCTTTGTCACTTTCTGCACTAAAGAGGCGGCGCAGCAGGCTGTCAAATTGGTATGTCTGCTGAAATGTTTTAGCAGGAAAAGAGAAGGTCTGTCAGAATACTTGGTCAGGAGAGCCAAGTAAGATCACGTCGTAAACAATGTGCTCCGTCTTTTTTTTTGCAGTGCAACAACAATGAAATTCGGCCGGGTAAACACATCGGCGTATGCATCTCCGTGGCCAATAATAGACTGTTTGTTGGCTCCATCCCCAAGAGTAAAACAAAGGAGCAGATTGTTGAAGAGTTTGCAAAAGTCACAGGTGAGTCGGCACCTCCTCCCCAACTCCCCCAACACGTCGAACGGTTTCATTCATCAGTGTCCGAATGACGACAACCATACTGTACTGGAGTGGCTGTTGTTGCAGTGATGGTTTACCGCTAAGATCTGACTGGACACTCTGAACTGTATTTTTTTTTTTTTTTGTGTGTTATATTTGCAATTCCCTTCATGTGAATTAATATCTGTTTTCCCTTCTCTCCGCCATTCAGAGGGTCTAAATGATGTCATATTGTACCACCAGCCGGACGACAAGAAGAAGAACCGTGGCTTTTGCTTCCTGGAATATGAAGACCACAAGACAGCAGCTCAGGCCCGTCGCAGGCTGATGAGTGGCAAAGTAAAGGTGTGGGGAAACGTGGTCACCGTGGAGTGGGCGGATCCCATCGAGGACCCTGACCCAGAGGTCATGGCCAAGGTAAAGCGCACGCTCATAGATCATTGGTAGTGTTCATTCTGCAGGGTGTTGTAATGCTGCAAGCAAAAAGAAGACATGGTATAAACGTTTGGTCGAGATATTCGGGTTCAGTCGTTTGTTTTAAACTTGTCAGTGAGCCAGACGTTGTTTGATGTTCATGTTGGCAACCTTGTCTGCGAGACACCGATCGTTGTTTCCCCTCACAGGTCAAGGTGCTGTTTGTGAGGAACTTAGCGAGCACTGTTACAGAGGAGATACTTGAAAAGGCCTTCAGTCAGTTCGGCAAGCTGGAGCGCGTGAAGAAATTGAAAGACTACGCCTTCATCCACTTTGAGGAAAGAGACGGTGCTGTGAAGGTATGAAGGAGAAAAAAACCCTCTCCTCAGACATGCATCCAAGATAACAATGTTAAACTTCACCCAACGCTGTCCTAACCAATTTGGCAGGCTTTGGCTGATCTCAATGGAAAAGACCTGGAGGGAGAGCACATTGAAATTGTCTTCGCCAAGCCCCCCGACCAGAAGAGGAAGGAGCGTAAAGCCCAGAGACAAGCCGCCAAAACACAAATGTAACAATTCACAGAATTTAAAACATTTTATTAGTTTAGATCTAAATGTGAACTGGCTTGATTTGTAATCTTTAATCCCGTCTTGCAGGTATGATGAATACTATTACTACGCCCCTCCCCACATGCCTCCACCCACGAGAGGCCGAGGACGAGGGGGGCGTGGAGGTTACTCTTACCCTCCCGATTACTATGGCTATGAGGACTACTATGATTACTATGGATACGATTACCACAACTACCGGGGTGGCTACGATGACCCATACTACGGCTACGACGATTTCCAGGGGTCCGGAAGAGGCCGAGGAGTGAGGGGCGGTGTCCGCGGCGGCGGCGTCAGTCAGACCAGGGGCCGCGGCGGCATCGCACCGAGGGGCAGAGTGGGCTTCTCCCAGCGAGGAGGACCGGGAACAAGCAGAGGTAGCTAATGTCTTTTGAGCGTGAGGCCATTAGTTTCAGTGTAAAATTGAATTTGTCACCGTGGTGACGAGTACAGCAACAGTTGTCGACGGGACTCGGTTACGTCCGAGTCGGTGCTTCCCAGAGTCTTGAAAAAGCCCCCTTCAGCTCCGACTGTGAAGTGTTCCTGCTCTGATTCAGCTTGAAGCAGAACGTCATGGAGGGTAGAGCTGTGGTTACTGTTAAATGAAAGCAGCTGAAGTTGGTGGGGGGGGGTGATTACCAAGGATGAGCTTCATATGCTTAATAATTGATCTGCATCTTTCAGCCGCTTTGGCTCTGAATCACATACAGGACTTGAAACGTGTCATTGGCCTCGTCAGTTCTCCCTGACAGGTGTCATCTTAAGAATTGTCCCGTCAGCTCGTTTGCCAACACAAAGGTCGTTGACAGGGGATTAAGTTTCAGCGAGGCCAGCTGGGTCCCCTCCCTGTGGCAAAACTCTAGCTTCAGTCTAAAATTAGTGGGGTTGAAGGCCTGGAGAGACGTGCAGCCGGTTGTAACCTTGTACTAACGTTGTGTCGTCTGATTGGTCCAGCAGGGAAGCGGGGCCGAGGACGGTCCTGACCTGTCACAGCGGATACTGACTTGATGTGTGGGGTTACACCGTAAGCTGCAATGGATGTTGAAACAAAAAGAGCACGACAAAAAGGTCCAATGATATTCCAGCCTTACAGAAGAAGCATCCCCCCTCCTTTTTTTTTTTCTCTGAAACTGCCACCTTAAAAAAATGACCGCAGGATCCTGTATTCTCCCGACAGCCTCTTGCCCTATTGCCCCTCCCCCACCCCACCCATGGCCTAGCCCCGATATCCAGGGCTCTATGTATTGCCCTAACAATCTCCCCCGTTCCCCTGTCCCTGAACATGCCATTTTTTGAATAATTATTGAAGAATTTGCACTTTTTAAGTTTCTTAGGTTTGAAGTGGCTCGAAGGAGCTTGATGCTATTGTATATTTTTGTGCTAATCGCAATTTCTATTGTTGGAATATCCATGTTAATCTTAATCGTTTGATGTGGATGTTTGAAAGAGAACATTTGCAGGTTTTTATTTTAGGGTGTACCCACCTGGCATGGATAAGTCAGGCATTCCAGGAAAGTGGTTCTTTTCAGAACTTGTCTTTAAAGGGTTGGTTGACTACCTCAGTACAGAGGACTAAACTACCCGGCCTGTACTGTAAATAGGGAAACTATATTGATGAAAGCAGGGCTTGTTTTCACATAAAATATGCACAAGAGCTGCAGCGCAAAAACGATGTACTTAATGTAATATAGTCATTTTAGCTGCGGCTCTGACACTGCAAACAGTCAAACTGGGCATGCAAAACAATCTCATATGATGAGTCCAAACGAGCCCTGCTTTTATCCTATTTTGAGCTGAATTAGCTGCCTCGCTTCTTCAGAGTATGTAGTTACTGTTTGTATAGTTTTTCGGATAAAATGTTACTTTTGTAAAGGCTTCAACGTCACAGGCATCCAACTGCCTTTGATTTTAAGATAACAAAATAATGCCCTGCAGTGTCCCTTTTGTGCCACTGTATTATTCCAGTGGGTTCGTTTTTATATTCACACGCGTTCAAACAAGGATAGAATAATGTTAAACAACCCGAGCCCATCCTTCATCCTGTAGGATCATGTGAATCTTGACGGGTCCCTTTTTCCACCTTCCAAAATAGCAACTTTATAAGATCATTCAAGTTGATGTCGACTGAATTGCCATATTGCCCCGGACAGTGAGCATGTGTGCCTAACATAGCTGCTATGATTTGGTGTGGGATCATAGTCTCCTCGTGGTAGAAGGGATACTGCAGTGAATGATTTCTATTTCCAGGTATAGCAAAAAGGAAACTGCTATTCAATCCCAGTTTTCTATACAGTTAACTCCCTCAGTAAAATCATAACAACCACCTTTTGAGAAAAAAAGATGTACGCAGTTTTAAACTATTGTTGGTGGCCAACAACGTTTTTTGCATTCCTGCAAATAAATTGTTTTATACTGTAAAATGGAGGTGAGTGTAACTTATTTTTGTAATAAAGTTTTTGATTTCTAGCTGTGTCTAATCTTTGGATGACATGAGGAAGCGTTGTCGTGACATTGTTTATGCCCGCATCTTTTGTTTTACCTGATTTTTAATTCCTCTTCAGATGTTCGCGGCTCCTCGTTTCCCAGTGGTAAGTCACATCTACTGCCGGTTAAATTCACTGGACACAGACATGATCAATTGATCTGTGATGTTGCTGTAGGCCACACAACAGGAAGCATGGAGAAGCACTGAAAAATCTTTAAAAGTCGCCTGAACTGCTGGATTTGCCTGTATCAGTGACCCAATAATACTTTTGTTAAATATGTGCTGGTTTGTACAAATTATTTGTAATTTGACTGAATTGTACTTAGCAACTCCATCAAATATGACAAAGGCAAAACATTTAAATAAATGAAACGCCCCAGATTTATCAGGCGCACATAAATATCTGCACAGTTCATTGAATATCAAATAACCCCCACACGTTTAGTAATACCCACCTTGCTTTAAATGTGTGTTTTAACAATAGTCCCACTAAAGCGTTTGATTGGTTGGTACAGTGACGCGGTGTGAACTGCAGGTGGGGTCATAAACTCCTGAATATGGTTTGACAGAAAAATGATTTGTGCGGACGGATCGTGCACCCCGGGAAATAGTCCCCATATCTGGAGCTAAATTATACCAATTTCTTGACATGCGTCTAGAAGCTTTATTCAAAAATCTTCATTTTTCTGTTTTCCATTTTGTGATTAATCGTCACGGTATCGTATTGTGTCCTGAAACGTTTTAATATTTGACTCCGCGGAAGTATACGTCACAGAATCAGTCACCGTCTGCTGCTGTATCAGCATATTCGCTTGACGTCTTCAAAAAGTCCTACATGTATTTCATTTTTTAAAAAACAAAAATGAGCCGTATGTTAGAAATTGCTTCTTTTATAACTGCGTAGCTGACGGCTTTCGTTCTCCGGCGCCGGCAAGCACCCCGTACCCGCCGTGGCCCCCTCCCTCAGTGAACAGTGGTGACATGTCGCGTGGACGGTAGTAGCCGTTAGCTTGTAGTCGTTAGCCTCCTCCGCGCAGATGATGCCCTCGCCACCGCCGCAGCTGGCAGCAGCTGTTTAATTGCCGCAAATCCTGCAGCGGTTTGTATCTGTGAGTGGAACCCGCTTCATCCTACGGGGATTCCTTCAACACAAACAGCATTATCATTATTAGTAGTCGTATTGTTGTTTTTTTAATTATTATTGTACTGCGAATTGATGCTGGTGTCGCTGCTGGATGACGGTCACCCACCGGTTACATCAGCAGTAAGTGTCCTCAAACACCCAGCACGATGCAGCCCCTCAGCCCGTCCAGCTGTCTCCTCCCAGCCGGGGCCCGTCAGTCATTTCTGAAGACCAGAATTTAACGGGGAGCACTATTGTACGTAACATCAGCTGTAATTGTCTCTCTGTTTTTGCTCTGCTGCTGCTGCTGCTGCTGCGCTGTTTTACGTG
>JBBMJM010000004.1:1858956-1877778 GCA_037832705.1 Centriscus cristatus | reverse complement strand
CACACACACACACACACACACACACACACACACACACACACACACACACACACACACACACACACACACGACTCATGTCACTGTTACTTTATCCCCACTGTGGAATTAGTGCACAGAAATGGAAGAATCTTCCAGTCCGACACACCAATACTAATATTTGTGAAGCGCTTGTCGGTTGTTTGTAGGTTCATAAATATCGGTTTCATTTCACAGATGTCCGTAGAGGATAAGATGGAAAATGAACGGAGGGTGAAAACCCTGTCTGTGATGTTAATCTATTCTGTCAACACTGGAATCTCCCAGTCCTCTGTGGGGTCCCTGACAGTCACACCGAGTGTCCACTAAAGTGCCAATTTCACCAGACCGCCAGCAAAGTCATAGGTTTGCCTTCCTGCCTAATAACCGGGGGCGGAGGAGGTGACGGACGCCAAAAAGGAGCGTGCATGTATGCGTCCGTGAGGAGGAGACGAGAGGGCAGGAGGATAAAGGAGAAGTTTACAAATGGGATCCATCATTTTTCATGCGCGGAGGTGACATCCCTCAGTCAGCCAATCTCGCTCCGATAGCCTCGGTCCCCTGCTTCATTGATATCTGCATTAGGGACCTTTTGTAAAGGTCTCATCTAAATGCATTGAAAAAGGCCTCGCTCCCTCAGTGTGCCTCCTACTGTTGGAAGTGTGTGCATGCATCCATGCTGCTTGAGCAAAGATTTGCAGACTTGGCTTTGTCTATATCAAGGTTAGTCTTTGTGGCGGAGCAGCGCCGTGTCACTGAACCTGGAAATGCAGAACGAGAGTGAAGAGAGCTCCTGTGAGTGGTAACTCCGCCGATAAAGGAGGTAATGTTTGAAGTTCTGAAGGTATTGGAATGAAATGTTGAGTAAATGCTGCTAATGGACCAGGTGAGTAAATGTTGCTGGTGTTCTAGAACCATCTGGATCCAGGAATCTTATGAAGGATTCTTCCTCATTTTCAGCGGGTGTGTCTGCTAACCCAAAAGACGGGGGTTGGAGGCCACCCAGGGACGTTTAACTATTGAAATGAAGAAGAAAAAGGAAAAACTAGAGGTCAGAGGTCATGATTTGTATAAGAAGGTGTCTAATGAACTATTTGACTATTGGTGTGTGCTGATCAATGGATTTATAGGAGGAGATGGGAGGGATGGAGGACGGTGATATTGGGTAGAAATCACAATCTGGCTGAAACTAGCTGCTCGGTGGAGGTCTATTCTAGTCACCCTTTGTTATCCATTCATGTCAGTAAAATAATGAATTTAATAAATCGATCCACATTAACAGTGGAGAATAGAGCAGCAACCTTTGACCTTGTTTCAAGAACGGGGCAGGCGGCGCTGAGAAGGGCGCTCATTTCAAATTGATATAAATATGGCCGTCCCTTCTGGGTGAGGTTGGTTTGTAGTATGTCCATTAACCAAAACACTCCAGAGCCACTTCATCTGATTCCACTGAAAACAGACGTCCAGCGGTTCACGCCAACCTGACTGTACATCCCTTGCTACTATTAAGAAGATTTAATTTGCTCCTCCTGTCCATCTATTTTACAGCGGAGATACGGAGAGGTGCCGAGGGGCTAATGTCGCTGTCAATCCGCCAGCCCCTCGGCGACAATCTCCCGGCTTAATTTCCATACAGATCCAAGTACCCTTGAGCTTCGAGAGTTCTCATTCAAATACTCCAAACGGAATTGCCCCAAATTCTGTTGTCCAGTAATGTCCCAGCTCTTTGGTGATGAACAGCGTAGTGCTGGAGTAAAGCTTTACCCCCTCCCAGCAGGTGGACCCTCCCGTTAGCGTGCAAACTTCTGACGCCCATGCGACCCTGCATTTAAACCAGTATATGGGATATAAATAAAAGTGGAGCGTTTCATTTGCGGCCTTCAGGTGCTTCCGCTGATCGCTCCTGGCGCACTCATAAGATATATTAAGACAGGTAATTAATGAAGTTGATGATCATAAAGTGCCTAATAATTTGGCGCTGGAGGACACGGTCTCACAGGGATCTCATTCAAACTGATGTCATCTGTAGTTGTGCCGTCTGATTCCACCGTCGCCCTTGCAACGCTGTTGAAATCCACTTTCAAATGACTTTGAAATTAATCATTTACGTTAAGTTTATAGACCTCGTAGTACATCACAATAACCGCTCCGACATGAGTGTCCCAGAATGTTTACAGAGAGGTGCACAGGGAGCGTCTGTCATTGCCTGTCAGCACGTTGAAGAGAAAATACCAGTGTTTGACACATGCTATTACGGCTGCTGTTGTCCCATTTTCAGAGGGAGTCCAGACGAGGACGTTTTCTTTTGTCTGAGATGATGTTTTTTTTTCCCCCCACATCACGAATTAGCGAGCGATTAGCAGCACAGAGGTCGTGACCCTTTCTCTAGCGTTATCTAAGGGAATATTCCTGCTCTCTCTTTTAAATACAACCATTCGCCGCCTGCACTCATTTAACACGTGAGCCGGAAATGTCAGTGTCAAGTCAAACAGACCCAGCCGAACCTCCCACAGATTGAATGTGAAGTCAGTGCAAGGGTCACTGGCAAAAGAAATTGGGTTTTATGCAGAGCGCGCCTCAATACACAACGCGCCCCAAAAGTAAAAGCAAAGCCCCTCACCGGCTAGTTTCACCCCATCATTATTTCTCATAAATCCCCAACTAGCCAATAGCAGTGCTTTTGACAGCATGACTGATGAGTTTGCCGTCGTGAATGTCAAGAGAAATGGTCTCCAGCACCTTATCTCCCCTATTTCTCATTGTGAGGGAGACTAGAGGGTTTTATGGAGAAAAGCCACGGCCGTCGTGATGAGCATTACCCGGTGATAATGAAGGGCACGCCGCTGTACTGTCAGCCCCGACAGGCAGGCAGGCAGCCGTTGGACCCGGCTGCCAGGAGACGGCGGCCAGTCATGCATTTATGTGCCCTTATGTCTTTACCTGAAGAGCAGGATAAAAGAACACATGGGTATATTTACACTATGTCAGTGCCTGCGCTGCCTTATCAACAACTTCGTTCTCTCAATGAGGGAAATGTCAAGAGGAAATCAAGGCAAATGTGACGCCTTCCCAAAGCTATTCGCTGATCTCAAATATTTGATGGGTCTAGAAGATGTTCCTTCCTAACGTGTCCGATTGAACGGGAGATGTTCCCATGCCACTTGATTATTCATATGATCCACCTTTAAGGCACATATAGTGACATACATAATGGAAAAAAAGCAACCATACATACTTAATGTTTTGGGTTTCCACTCCAAAAGTCTTGCTCCTCATTGAACAATTACAGCTTGTTTGAGTGCATTCCAAGTTTAACCACACCTCACAAGTGCAGTTTTTTTCCCTCTGTGAAACGAGAAAAAAATGATTAGACGATCTTGTTTTTCCCACGAGGGAGCAGAGTATTCTACTCCGGTCAACTTAAGTGTGTTTTAGTGATCCTTGGCATGCAAACGTGCCAGTGGACGCAGAGGATAATGAGGTCGGCAGCAGGTCTGAGCAGCGACTGTTCGGCAGGAAGCTGCATATTTATGAGGGATATAAGAAGCGTTTATTGCCTTCTATCCATCAGAACATTGTCTTCAGAGACCTGACAGCTTCCCTTGGAGATTCGCCTCACATATTCCTTTTAAAGAAGTATTGTATCACTGGAAATGAGACGGGCTGTTGGTGCCAGTTTCACTCAGAACGCTCTGACCTGTGACGGACTTTTAGCTTTTGACACATTTTAGAAAGGATATTATTTAATGAAATGTTTTCATCTCCGAAGGTGGTATGGATTTAAGGAGTGTGTTGTGTTGTTGTGGATCTTGACATTCTCTGACGCTAGTTTCTCTGACCACACATCGTTTCCCCATTTATCTCTTCATTTCTTTCACAGCATATACTCTATTTACCCGCTTTCACTTTTTTCCCCCCCTTTTTTTACTTGCTATGAGATGTTTCTCACGGTTTGTGTCCTCCGTTTGCACTGATACAAATCAGAGTTAAACCATCTGTGGAGCAGGAGCTGAGAGAGAGGACAGAAGCACACTAAATGTCAGGGATGATGAGGTGGGTCCGGCTGGCGGCGTCTTCACTCTGCAACATCACAAACTGACAATCGACTGCACAATGTACACTCAGGAGGACCCAGTTCCACTGTTTTTACCACCACGTTATACTCACGTTATCTCCCTTTTTTCATTCCAATGTCGAGAGAGAAGACCTGTCAAACTGGAGCGTTTAAAATGAGATATAATGGATTCTGGCACAAAGAATCCTCCCTGTCGCTCTGGCACACGCACAAACACAACAGCCTATGCGTCTTCTGGCCGGCTGCCGCCTTCAATACTTAATCAGATATAGGTAGTAACAGTCTTTCAAAATGCATAAGCAAACCTTAATATCATTTTTTAATGACGTTTAAACACAGAATACCCAGAAATCTGGAACACGTTGTCAGGTCTTTGGCCTGCAGCACGACAAGCTGCCATGTGCTCGCGCCTGCACGCCGTGTCCGTGCCTGCTGAGGAGCTTCGTGTACGAGCGCCATGATTCTTTCATGAGCTGCGTGGCGGCTGGCCTTTCATAGGCGCGCTCTCGTTGAGCACTTAATCAATACCTGTCATCTCAAACTCATCCTCCAAAGTGGGCTGCTGTTATTTGTCCGTCCATAATCCATCTCCATGCAACGATTTGAATTTTCATTACGCGCTAAGAGGGACGTTCTTCGCCATCACAAGACTTAACAGATTGTTTAAGGACCCTCAGTATGTATTTTCATAAGCACAAGACCTGGTTTATAAAAATCTATACAAGCCTGGAGACCCGGTGCAGGCAGGGTAAGCTGGGCGTGCGGGGAATTTTTGATTCGGGGAAAAGCAATTTCCCTGTTTTTCTGATTGTTTTGTTAAAGCTGGTTTTATTGCAGTTGTTCACCTCCTCTGTCCGTCTATTTGCTTTAGGTTTCGAGGAGTCGCTAGAGGTAATATATGGTATTTTCCCTTCCAATAGGAAAAGCGTTTGATAAGACTCTTCTAAAGCCCGCCGAGTGCTTTGGATTGTGCATGAGTATGGTTTCTAAATCACCGGCAGCAGTGTGATTTTGACTCTGTTTTAAAGACTGATTGTACTCTGGGTGCAACACAAGAGCGATTGTGAGTTTATCGGAGGAACACATTGATAGTATTTGAAATGCCGCGCTCAACTTCTGTTCCATCAGCTTTCTCAGACAAACAAACGGTGCAGTGATCCATACTCTAAACACAGTTAAGAAAATTATTTTAGAAAATTGGACCTCGAAGCATTCAGAGTGGGTGAGTAATTGCAGGTCAATAGAAAGCAACGACAGAGCTCAACCCGCAGAGAGCCAGTGAGCGGGAGAGTGAGAGGAGCCGTTGGAGTGTCAATCAGCCAGCGTTTTGCCCGCATTGCCCCTTAATTTAATCACTGTTTAATTACTGCTGTCCCCAGAGGGGCTGCTCCTCTAGCTTCAGTTACAGAGCTCCTTCCCTTCCCTTTGCCTCCCTCTCTGGGTGCGTATTTAGCCCTTGGAAACTCTCGAAAGCCGGCCACCTTCTCAGAAGCCTCAGCAGTATTTCAACCTTACCTCGAGGCCCCGAACACGAATCTGCTGATGATAATGTCAAGGGCAAGCACATTTGCATATGTGTGATGAACACTGCCTCCAGGAGAAGAGACACCACAAACACACCAGCGCAGAGCAAGGGCAGAGTAGTCTGGGAATGTCTTGGAATGTCTGGGATTGAACCTGGCTTCCTGTTTGCTGTCCAAAGGCGTTTTCCGAGTCCAAGGAGGTTCCAAATGGAACACCCCCTTCACCTCCGATATCCAACCTGTAACTCAATCCAACCCCCTGGGGCCCAAGTTGGAAATCCAAGATGGCCGTGCAGTGTTTTTACTGTTACTAGTCTACTGGACTCACAGACATACAACTGTTTATTGTCAGTGGGAATGTTGTTGTCTTGCTACCGCCAAACAGGATGAAATCAGAACGCAAAATACATGGTAGGAATTTGGATAATTGCTGCAATGAACAGTATCTCCCTCTCTCTCTGTGTTACCAGGGGAGATTTGTAGGATTATCGAACCAGAGACTCTCAAATTATTGTGTTTTGGGGTAAATTATCATACACCCGTCAGAACTGAAATATCAGTACAGATGTGACCTTCCATGTCGAGGCTTTGAAGTGTGTATCGAGTAATTGAGGGGGAGATTTTGAGAAGCGTATTGAGGCTTGAGTCTGACGTATGTTGTGACTAGCGATGGCCGTCACATACCAATGCCTCAAGTTGTTGCTGAAATTTCCGAGGTCTTTCTAAGTTGCAGCAGCATTTCAAGGTTTCAAAGTCTTTTCCTGTCAACTCAACCACAACATAACCATAATTTGTGGTTGACTTTGTACTAGTATGATAATTATAGTTCACCTGCTAAACGTGGCTGAAGGGTTTTTCCCTTGTGTCAGCTCTGGATGTTGTCCAGTCGTAGTGTTTACTCCCTTATGTATGGCCAAGCGCACTACATGTTGTAGTTTCTCTGGATTATCCACCACAGAGCCTAGATGCTAGACAGGGACCGCACCAGGGGAATAAGTCACATTTAGCTCTTAAGCCACAGCAATCAATATAAATCTAGCATGGTAATGATCAGGCGCAAAGGATGCGATGTCTCTGGTGCATTTCTCTCTCCTCTTTTCTGGTACAAACCACGGAGCTTCGATTCCCAGAGGCCTTGAGGTGACGCAGCTAAGTCTCCCGTCTTCAGGTCACCCCTCTGCTGAGGATTCCAGCGGGAAAACAAACAAACGAGGCTGCCTCCGAGTCTTAGCAGCATACAGAGGCGATTGTCTGCGCCGGTAATGAAGCTACTGATGCCACACACCAATGCCCGGGCGTCCCTCGCTCTTCCCTTCCCGTGGATAGTTTAGCCGGTGTTAAAGATATAATGGGACAAATAGATATGACGGGGGGCTGTACGTGTGTGACTGACTGATAGATGAGATGCTGTCTCTCCAGAGAGTGTCCGTGATGATGAATATCACCAGGGGGAGGTGGCTCCTGGGTACTCCGATTGGAGTGTTGACAGGTTTATTATTGAAGTTTTTCTTTGGCTGGACGGCTGATGTCAGGGTGTGATAGTCACTGTCTTCTTCTGGACTGTTCCATCTTGACAGACAACAAGGCTGCTGCCTCCTCACCAGCTGCTCTCCTGCCACTCGGGCGGCCGTCAACAGACGTCTCATTGAGGCCACAATAATAGAATTGACGCAATCGACATAACACGTGATTTTTTCATTTTTTTTAACAACTTGTATAACACCCAAATATTTTACACGTTACTTCATGCATATTTAGCTGTGTTTGCAATTGGCTGGAGAATCGTTCCAAACGTAATCCCTTTAAGCCGGCTCGCTGGCCTCATTTGTGTCAAACAGAATATCTCGCCAGAGGACCGAGACCTGTAATGCAATTGATGACCTGCTGCCTCTGACATTAATAAAGACGGAACATGTACAGGAAATTAAACTCTCACTTTCCTGTTGTAATGAGATGGTATCCATCATGATACTGTTTACCTCACAATCAGATAAAATGATCAAATTGCAGCTCAACGCACCGTGCCATCGCCGTAACCTGCTGGCATCGCTCTCTGGAAATGGATGGCACAGTGCATGGGATTTAACTCAGGACTCTATATGTAAATGGACGTGTTTTTTCTTCTTCTCCCATTTCCACTTTACATGCAGTGGGGGAGAAAAAGCGGGTGCGTGAATGAAGGGCAGTTAATGTGCTATTTTGTAATAAACGTATGTGTTTAAAAACAAAACAAAACAAAACAAAAAAACAAGGAGGGAGGTGAACAGGTTCGTGCCACACAGCTGGTTGTCCTGGTTGGCCACAAGAGGGAAGTAGCAGGCTGGAGAGATGGAGGACGAGTCACTGGCTCATAACAGCTGCACAGAGATGTGAGCTGCCTGAACTAAAACGTGTAATAACACACTTTCTCTTCAGAACGTGAGCTTATCATCTTTCAGATGAATGGAAGGAGAGAAAGCGCTATTGACAAGGGGAAGGGAGTGATGATGGTGGTGGTGGGGGGGGGATGCAAAATTTAATGGTATTGGCTTTTCCAGGTAATAAGGGTGCACTGATCAAAGGTTCACGGTACTCAGAAGCAGCTAGGTTGTACTCAAGAGAGGGGACCAAGTGCTCTCCAGCTCAGCTCAATAAATTGTCAGATCAGCTAATCAGAATTCTACTGGAAGATGCAGGTTAGTGGAGACTAATAGAAGACAAATTTAAGGGGCATCCATCTGGATGTTGCAGACCCTCTCTCGGACAGTTCCTGGGGAATATTAATCATGCTTTTGATAGAGAAGTCTCATTTGTGCAGCGGGGAATGGGTCCCGCTCGACGCCTCAAAGACACACGGTGAAATTACTCGGAGGACGTCTCAAGCAGACTGTTTGCTCGCCCTCTCCACTCCTCGAGTGATGGCCGCCTATGTGTAGGACGTTATCAGCGCCTGCTCGACACGGCTATATGAGCCAATTAAACACGTGCGCGTGTATGTTGTCGTCTCTCTGCATGATTTCAATCACAATCCCCCAGATGTGTGGTCCTGCTTGACCTGGCTGGTGTGAGATGAAAATATTCCCTCGAAAAAACGTCTAGTTAATGAAGGGTACTGAGCTATTAAGAAGTAGACCTGGATGGATGGATGGACGGACGGACGGACAGACGGGCAGATTGATGAAATCGTGGAGATATTTTCATAAGAAACTCAAGAAGACTTTACTGTTTATAGTACAGGTGGTAGAACAGCAGCTGAATACATTAAGGTCTCATTAGTCGACACTGTGAAATCTTCCTCTTCCGTTCCACAGCCATTTTTTTTTCATTCAAATATACAGTTAGATTCTGTCATCTGTGACCCCCCCCCCCCTTTTTTTTTATTTTTACAGCAGAGGGCGCAAAGAAGCCCCGTCAATATGGCATTCACAGCCGTTGTTATTTCCCCAGGGACTTTGCTTTCACACATTAAAGAAAGATCCCTCCAGGGAGCGCTTGTAACACTGGTAACTCAAACGTCACTGATTTTAAGCCATTCTGAAAAGAAGGAGGAAATAGAAATATGAGGGGATATTAAATTGATGTAGAGATTCTGTCGTTGGACACAGTCCAACGCAACTTGAGTCATCATTCTATCTACACCAGTGCAATCCCATTAAACTTTGTCTGTGTCCATAGGTGAAGGAACTTCGAAGCTCAAGTGCAAAAAGCATCAAGGACTCTTGTGTCGGAGAATAACCAGAATAGAATCGATAATAGAATAGAACTATTGCCGTCTGGTGTCAGGTGTACAGTGAATTCAGAAAATGAGGAGTAAATTGAAGCAAATGCAGCGTAAACTGTGTAAATAAGTGGTTTTATATTTGCACAGTATGAAACAGG
Organism: Centriscus cristatus; assembly: GCA_037832705.1. Classification (NCBI taxonomy): domain Eukaryota; kingdom Metazoa; phylum Chordata; class Actinopteri; order Syngnathiformes; family Centriscidae; genus Centriscus; species Centriscus cristatus. The sequence continues at coordinate 1,868,307 of JBBMJM010000004.1, read as the reverse complement.
ATGATAGGCTTGGATAATATCACACAATAAATAGATCAAACAAGTAAGATTAGATTAGATAATACTTTATTAATCCCACAAGTGGGAAATTCACAGAAATAAACAGCCACGTAAGAATACACAATACTCACAATATGGACACAATACAGCCAACTGACAACAGGAGACAAAGTCCAAAGATGAATGAATGCTGAAGTGACCTGAGGAAATATAAATTCACATATTAAAAAAAAAAGTTTATAAGCTGTAAATCTAAAAACCCTAAATAATATGTAAAACCTGTTCAAGAAATCACAAATCTGTTTTAGTCATTTGCTTTTCTCACTGATGTGTATAATATAGAGGTCTAATCCAAAAGCCTGTCATCATGGTTCTGATTCCTTTTAAGGTCTGATTATTGTCCCAGATGTCAATAACGATGGCGGAAACGAGAAGTAGTGTTCTATTGGTCCCCGACGCCTGTAAACCGTAATACCTTCCTCATTTTACAACCCCTCATACTCCACAAGGAGACGTTTTCACTCCACTGCTTTGATATGCCTGACTGCTTGGTAGCTGTTGTAAAAGAAAGGAAAAAAGCCGACTCCCTCTGTAGACAGGTGTCTGATTTCTATTCCCACAGCAAACACATGCCACAGCGTGATGCAGATTGCCTGTGGAGATCACCGTTTGTGCAAAATAACTGTGTATCTGGAAACGTTGGCCCTAGCTGGGACTTTTTTTTTTTTTTTGTTACAGCTCCTCAGATAAGATGAGTGTCTGAGAAGAAATGATATGACGCTGAGGGAGCGATTGGCGTAATGATAGATCCACAACCAGACATCTTTCATAAATGGGAACTGGAATTTGCACCCGAGACGAATCAAGAATGGGCACGGCGACCTGTTAGGCAATTTGATGAAATGTTTTTTGTACTAAATTGCTGCATCATGGATGTTTTAAAGTAATAGAGTTCAGTCTGGGTAGAATCGATCAATTCATCGAAGTTTGCAGGCGAGAAAAAGTTCTGTCTGGTGCTTTGACTTGAATGGTTTGGATGGTAGGTGACGCACTCCAGCAGCATGGAGAAATAAACGCTGTTTTACATACATTTCACACGCGTGGTACATCAAGTCCGTCTTTCAACGCCATTTTCTTCTGCCGTGCGAAATGGAAAGAGTAACCCCGGGGTACGACGGCACGATTAGAATGGAAAGTCATTCCCCTTCTAGGCTCATGACCACTGTGATAAAAATATAGGGAAGTGATTAGAGGGTAGAAAAAGCTTTGGTTCATTTATATTTTATACCATATGAAAAAGTAATCTGACCTATAGACGTCCTGGTTCAGCCTTGATGGGGGACGCAAGAAGCCTACATCGGTTTAAGTCTGCTTAATTTCAACCGAATTACTGCATTATTTACGTCATTAAAGACCAGGAGAGTATTCAGGAGACAAATGCATTAATCCAAGGTTGGAGATGGAATAAGATGACAGCATGGGCTCTTTCTAACTTCAACCTGGCCTAATGTGATGGATGGATGAACACCACAGAGCCCACGTCAAGTGCAGCTGAGGAGTCCCAAACGTCAGCCTTACGGCGATCAGGGCATGGCAGTCGTCTGGTCTGTGAGTTCTACTTTCTATTTTCAAGTTATATTTTCTACTTTTTAAAAATACAACCTCTTTTACTATCATTACGTACTATTATTATCTTTTGTGCTGTCACACAAGTCGTCCCCTCACAGGATTAATAAATCTCTCTCCATCCATCCATCCATCGCATTGTCCAGGCTCATCGTCATGGTGATTCCGAAGCTAGCGTCTATAAATTCATGGTGCAGACAGTTTCTTTGGTGAATGTGGATTTTTTTTTTAAATAAATAACTAGATAACTTAGCCGTGACAGCTAATGTTAGGATGGGTAATTAGGTTTATGATGATGATGATGATGATGACGATATTTGCTCATGATGACTTCAGTCACACGTTCACAGTTGTCAGTTTAAGTACATTCATAAGAGCTCGTCCCCTCCCAAGAAATATTTGAATCGTTGAACAAACACATCTGTAACATCTGTTCCATCTGAACACACGTCTCCTGGTGCTGCTGTCACGTTGTCCTGCATTGTGTTTTACTGACGCCGTCCACTTACACATTCCGCTCTGCATCACCCGACCAAGGTGAAGCAGGATAGTGACACACATTAACTTTGACCCCGCACCGACATTTACATACACAAAACACAAACCGTGTCCGTTGATGCCCCCATAAACATGACACACATGTGACACGCCTGTCACTCGCACGCCGTGTCACTGTGACCGGGTGACATTGTGACAAAGTGTGTACGTGTGTGATAGGAGTGTGTGTGTGTGTGTGTGTGTGTGTGTGTGTGTGTGTGTGTGTGTGTGTGGGAGGGAGGGGGTCTGGTTGTGTTTTGGGCATTTTTTTTTTTTTTCTTTTTTTTTGTGATTGCGTGGGCGCGTTTGAGCAGGACCACGCTGACAGCTTTGGTCCAGCTCCATCCTGCAGGTCAGCTGGGGTTTAATTGTCAGCCTTAAATATTCATGGGCACATTGAGTGGATAAATGAAGGTATAAGCACACTGTAAAATTCACAATAGGGCAGGTGTCACTGACTCCGCGGGATACAATTTACTGTACCGGCCCACATTGGCTGCAAGGCCAATTAATATGTTAAGAGCGTGAAAAGAAATCCTAATGGCGTGTTCCATTTATACAGAAGGAGCTAATCCACAATGAGATGGATCCTGGTAAGAGTAAAGGTGCACGGCGATAAAAAGATTTTATGAGGGTGTTTTATAAAGGTATGAATCTATGTAATTCTAACATAGACTCTCACCTCTGATTCCTCCACTCATTACTTTTTTTACCTGAGCAAGCGTTTCTCCTTGATAATCCGAGCACAGTGGTCAAATTATTTGATTGTCAAATTATTAAGTTGTCTAATTGCTTTTCCAGGCTAAAGGTACTTTATTTCAGAGTGTGTTCCAGGTCCAGTGGAGATCGGAGGTCAGAGGTCATAATTGGCAGTGATGTCATTTCCTGGTGAAAAAGCAGCTCAGTGCTCGTTCTTCTCTATGAAGAATGAGGGAACAAATTCTGATGGACACAAAAAACAGTATATTGGCTGTCTATGATATGTTGTACTTTGAGTGCGTGAGCTGTATTTGCATTTCTGTGGAGGTACCACACATCAGGGTCACACTGTGACACTAATGACTGAGCTGTCTGAACTAAAGAGATTAAAAAAAAACCTAGAAAAACATTAAAAACACAGTTTACATTGTGTTTCTATGACCTGCAACCAGAGAATGAATGAGTGAATGATAACACTGAGGTCACGTGGGGTCATGACATTTGTCTTTACAGTTAAACAACCACCAGTGCGCCCCCCGTCTAGATGGTGTCTTACTTTTCTGTCACAGCTTGTGCAGCTTATGCACTCAAATGCTGCTGCTTTAATCCATGTTAAAACAATAAGATGCTACCAGTTCTTTTTTAAAATATGAACCTTTTCTGGGTCCAACAGTTTCATTTCATCTTACCTGTGTTCGAACCATTTACTGACTGAAGTCTGACGGTGTTTTAATCTCATTTATAAAAAGTCACATTGCAGTAAGTCATCTGACCATGTAAAATAATTGTAGTACAAACAGTAATTTACCAATAGTTCACTGCAACGAGCAGAAGAGGATAGATGGATGGAAACAGTTTGTGAGTGAGTTCCTGCAAAGAGGTAACATAGAACATGTTGTATAGAATGGATGTATGTGTAGTGCTACTTCTCTTCTCGGTCCAGTGAGAGCTGTATGGTATTTCTGTCTGTAGTTTTCCCTTCCAGTTTTTAGACACCAAGTAGACCAGGTACACCTCAGTAACGTAGCAACAATCAAAGCCCAGCTGTCCCCTCTTCCCAAGGTTAGTCTCCCCTCATCCTCGGCGCCTCCATCCCTCTCCTTAATGGCTTATTTGATGATAATTAACCCTGAATCCTACGGAGACAGGCCGGTGAGAGATTGATGGCCTCGTCGGCCTCAAACACCTGTTCTGCTACAAGGCTCACAGTTACCAAACCACGGCCAAATATGACTGCCCCCAAGCCCCGCATGTTAATGTCAAAGACAAACACAGGTCCTCCCCAGTGGCCTGGGTGCTCTGTATGGGCCGACAGTGTGACCACAACCTCTGATTGCACTCATTATTCCACTGTAGCAGCTCTAAAGGGGGCATCTCTCAGTCCCTTTTGTCCCAATTATCTACACTGTCCCATAAAATAGTCTATTCATCTGCCGCCACGCATCTTCTTGCATACAGATGCTCCGACTTACTGGGGAGCATTTTTATCAGGCCCACTTCTTTTCTTACTGAGCCCATTTAGTGAAGGAAACAAGTGCACTTTTTTTGGGGGGGGTGTGTGTGACACAGGGGGATCGTGTAATTGCTTTATCATTTCAAGAGCTCGACCGTTTCTCTGTTGTTGGTGTCTTTTTTTCCCCTCAAGCCTGTGTGTGAGACATGTCGAGCTTAGGGAGATCCACGAACACATGTAGACCACTTGATTGTTTTGTCAGTGGTTTTTGAAATGCTTTTTTAGTTATGGTTGAATACTGCTGTGAAAACATGTCCAAGCTCCCCACATGTGTTTGCCATCACAATGAACAGATGTTAATTATTTCTTTTTTTGGAAACTTTACTTGAGATGTTCCTCACTCCTGCAGGAGGGGTCCCCGGTCTTCCTCTCAGCATGTTTGCTTGAAGCGTGGGGCCTCTGTCATGTTTGCTGCAGAGGGGCTTATGGGAGTTTGGGAATAATCGGATGCAGAAAAAGTGTTTAATTTTTCATAAACAGAGGAACCACCGAATGCACACAACTAACAATGTACCCCAAAGCAGATGTAGAGCGTTTTTAATTTATGGACAACTGAGCGAAATGGGCAGATGGAGCAAGAGGAGGTAGAGGCTTGCTGAGGGACTCCGCTCTCTTCTCACCTCACAAACAAGAGAAGCCTGTGAGCGTGTGCCACAACACACAAACCCACTCCCACACAGCGCTCAAAGACACAGGCACCGCCTCCACACAGACACACACAGACAAACACATACCCCTCGTCCTCAGCACAATCCCACCAACAAATTACACATGGAAATATCCTAATCACACACACACACACACAACCGAATCCTCAGGGTTCGACTGGACCCGATCGAGAACATCCAGTAATGAACCGCCGCGTGTGTTCCAGCGAGTGTGCGCCGAGTCGACAGGCTTCATTCTGCTGGGCCATATGTGGGTATGAATATGCATGGGAATCTGTCATACAGGCAACAAGCACTACATATATATGATGCCAAAGGTCACCAATGTGAGGCGTGAAATTAGATCTTTGTTGGGCATTGGGAGACATGTAGGACTGTGTTTGGAGGGCGTGGGCGGACTGAGAATCATGCTAATGTGTGAACGGCGTCCTTGGCGCACTTTTGGAGGACGGCATTGATTGAGAAGACGGCCACAAAAGTATTATTACCTGATTTATACTGAGTTGAAGGAATCCGTTGTTGCTGGAGAAGTTCATCAGTTGTGTTATGGAGGAAAACACAGTCAGACACATTTGGTTCCCATGGCTGCAGCGTCTTTATATTATGTTAATATTTTACATTTTACTGACATTCTCGTATTGCCTGGGACATAAAAATACTGCTTTGGTACAGTGGTTGTAGTCTTTTTTATGTGACTGCATTAATATTACAAAGTGTAACGAGTCTTAGTAGTAGAATAAGTGTGTTCGCCTGTCGCTGACTTTACTGTGCTGTAAATTTTGTTGGTAAATCCATATCACGCAATTCCTAAAGAACTTATTCATCTTTTATTATTTTGATTTGATGCCTTTGGCAGTGGAGTAGTACCACTGGGGAGATGAAAGTATCAGGACAAGGCTCCTCACATGTTGACAGCACAGAAATTTTAGCGTAGCTAATTAAAGTTATTATTGACAGTGAATGATTTCTGACCTGAGATGGCGTAAACAAAACATTTTCTTCCCCGTGTCGATGCCAGTCACGCTGACGGAGCCCGAGCGCTTTTCTTTCATCTCGTCTTGTTTTGTATTATTGCTGTTCGGTCGTGCAGCGTCTCTCGCAGGTTTCGCTGCTCGACACGGTTTTGTTGAAATAAGATTTTGGCCTCGCCGCAGAGGTCTTCCATCACTCCCCCACCGGGTCCTCGCTTCATCTCCGAGCACAAATTTTTTCCTGTAATAAAAAAAAAAAAAAGAAGGTATTTTTCGTGAACCTGGCTGCAGCTCCAACAAGCGCAAATATCTCCAGCTTGTTAACTATTTATTTGCGGTGACATTAGACTGGCATTACGATTCACCCAAACACATGTGTCCGCAGGCGTTGCCCAGACGGCCTCACTGTCCCGCAGTCTCTCTGCTGTAAATTCCCCACTTAAAATTTCATGATCTCCGCTCGGCGGGGTACCACTTCCATCATGAAAGAGTTCTCAAACCTAATAACCGTTACTTCTCTTGTGGAGCCATCAAAAACCTATTTGTTTCAACAAAAGCTCTCTCCCCCATGCAATGCTGCTGGCTAATAATGCCAGATAGGTTTTAAGGGCAATGAATTGTGGAATTGCCATTTTCTCCTCTCTCTGTCTCTGTCTGCTTCTTTCTTCTTCCCTCCCTTTCTCTCTCTGTCTCTCTCTAGATCATTATATTAAACACTTAATTATTCATTGGTAATGCCTGTCATGGTGAAATATTGTCCTCTGCCAATCTGAATGCATCATACTGCCGAGGCTCGCCTCTCTTCCTGAGGTTAATGGCACAGTCCTCACTTGCATTAGCTTGGCTAAATGCGGTGCACCTCATAAGTCAAAGTTCCCTAAGTGAGTGGAGAAGTCGTCACCTCGAGCGCTCTCCTCTTCTTTCTCCTTCAGCGCGCGGGTCAGTGAGATCATCTCACGCAACAGCCGGCTCCTGCTGAGACAGACACACACATAAATGTCCACGTCCTATCTTTATTGTTTTAGCTAACGGATGGCTTTGGGCTTGATCGAGTAGCCGGCGTCTGAATGTGTCCGGCCATCAGGGCTTTTAAAGGTGAAGGGTGGATGGATTACTATTCATGCAGTGCACTCATGGACCGGGCTGGTGTCGATGGCCCCTATAGGACGCTGGAGTGCTATGACTAAATTATGACAGCGACATTAGTCATTCCGTACCACATGTTCAATTTGAACGGACATAAACATCATTAAACAGATTACAGGAGATAGTGGTGACAGGACGTTTGACGGGACAATGCACAGCGTCCGCGGCGCGTTAATACACTCCGCCGTGCGATATTTCTTGGGCAAATATGCAGTGCTAACAAAAGGGATAGTTTTGTGCACTTAGGCAAATTGTGAGTTGATTACATCTTCCTGATGTTGCTAAAATTGAAATTCATTTCATCATTGGTTAACAGGATGTTTCACGTCATAAGAAAAGAAAAAGAAATACATGAAGTTGTTTAGCAATAATGGAAAAATGCTGACATATGAGCAAACATTTGACCAGCCTTGCAGCTTTTCTCTGTGGCAAATAAAATAATACCAAAAACAATTAATTTTATTTGAAAGGAGGTCAATCTGTTTGAACCCTCGCTGAATTAAGTAGCAGAGAAAAGGGGCAAAAAGATGCTGGAGATTAATACCGTGTCTTAAAAGCCTATATAGGTCATTATTTCCCAGCCTCCTATTACCTGGCTAAACATGTAGGACGTTATGTCAGCACATTATTGAAGGTGCCAGCAGAAATGCTGCTCTGACGCTGAGCTCACCGCCGGGGCGTCTGGGAAAGATCACTGACAGGCAGAGGAGAAGTTACTGGAAGAGCCCGCAGCCTTTTTCTCAATCATTTGTACGTTTTCTTTGACATAATGTAGACAACGGGCAGACATGTCGGGGAGATCATTTAACTCCTTAAGACCGACAATATCACTGCCGACATTCACGCTAGCATACTGTGGAGTACTGTAACTAAGGCGACTATGAGCACTGTCAGGAAACATCCGACGGTTCCTGAAAGCTGACACGTTGCAGCTGTTTCCCCTACCTAGCAGGAGAGAATGTTGACTGGTTCCTGAAAGCTGCTGTCATTACGGTAATGACTCACCGGCTTCTGGGAACGAAGCGAATGGGATTACCGTAATGACAGCAACATGACTGTTGTCAACTTTTATGCATTGATAGACGTTTTCTCCTTCTAGCTCCTTCTTCACACCCGGTAGAGGAACCAACTGGCACTTCTCAGCTTTCAGGAACCGACGTTTTGTGATTGTGCAAATACTCATAGAATGATGGTATTCCAAATTATGCTAGTGAAAAAGTAGCGCAGTGAGACTGTCGGTGTTGAAGGGTTCATATTCCTGACGTAGCAAAACGTGTTGTATGTTTTTGCGGTTTTGTGCTCAGTCATCCAAAACCCACCCTTTTCCTTCCCTTCACATTCCATTCCAGAGGAGTGAGGCGACAATTAGAACAACACATCACTGCTCCTCCTTTAATAATTTGTCTGTCGGCGGTTGGTGACTTCTGAAATCCAACAGCAGTTTTGAGTGCTGGAATTATTTTGACCTTTGCTTTGCAGTTGAGTCTGCTCACTGTCGATCTCATTAGCGAACCATCTATTGTCGCTAGATGATAGCGAGGTGAGATGGCACTGCTAGCAGCCAGGCTCTGCCTCCTCCCTCCTCCCTCCTCCCTCTCCGGTTTGGGCGGTGAAACAGGTGTTGGAGCAGGCGTGTGAGTCTGGGACGGGCTGAGTCCTCGCTAACCCTTCTCCTCTAATTGCTGCCGATGCCAGTGTGCTCGCTATCTGCTGCCTTTCATACCAGTTGGTGTTTGCGAAGAGGCTGTTTCATGTTTATTTTAGCTGATGTGTGCTGCTCACATCGCCCCCTGTCAGAGGAATACTTTTGCATCTTTAGCTGAGATAAAATGTGCATCCCCTGTGTGTGCTAAAAAGCAAAGCTCCACATTACTAGGGAAGCAAACACTTGAAACTCGCAGCAACAGTCTGACGCTGGAACAATACGTAGAGAAGTTGCCAAAAGGAGAAGGACGTCGGGTCAAAGCAGCCCCCGCTGAGGTGCCATAAAGTAGTTTAGTTAAGAAGTAGTTTAACAGGGGTCCACAGGAAGCGGGTGCTTCGGTGATGATCACCGCCACTGTAGTTCATCTGCATGATCCCGGAGAGTCTCACTGACGCGCCTCTAAACGTACACGTCAGGAGGGATGTCAGGACTATAGATATCCCAAATAATCATGATTATTAGTAACAATTGTACAATATAATTAAT
>JBBMJM010000004.1:1834892-1853621 GCA_037832705.1 Centriscus cristatus | reverse complement strand
TGAAAAGTGCCTTGAGATAACTTCTGTTGTGATTTGGCGCTATATAAATAAAAATTGATTGATTGATTGATTGATTGTGATAGAACCTGGTACCTGGTACTTTGAGTGGTTCCACCTCCGTCAAAGTTCAAGGCCGTCATCTGTCGGGTCCCTGCAGAGAGAGGGCCGTCCCACCACAGGAATCCACTGGTAGTTTTACTGGCAATAGCGATGTTTTCATGTCTGATTTGGTACAAGAGCTGGTCGGAGCGCGGTAAACACCGTCCGCACCAACGTTGAAGAGTAACTGAATCGGAATGGAAAAGACCGGAGTGGCACCAACCTGAGGAGAGCCGAGCTGGATCTGTGTAGTGGAAACGCTCCACAAGTGTTTGCTAAAAGGGGTCAGCGGGCGCCTCTCATAATACCTCATAATGTCTCTGCATCGTGATCAAACAATGAAATTTAATCATTCGCCTCCAGTAAAATGTGTTCTCTAATATAAAGTTCATTTCTATGAATATTAAAGCGGCATATCATCTGTTGAATATTTCATTCCATCTCCACCTTTAATAATGCAAAATGAAGAAGGGAACGTTCCTCCACTTTTCCTATGGATGATGACTTTGTCTACTGTTGTACATATCACCTGCTGCCGTGTTTGAAGGTGCAGTTGAAAACAGCTCGATCTCTCCAGAGCGGATATTACAGCTCAGGGCGGATTGTCTGTCGGTGAAATGTAGTGAATCAGCATGATGGAGGTGGAAGTAAAACGTCTGAGGTGACGCATTGCTCGACACCTGCTCATTCTGAAAAGCTTATTGGATTTGGCCGTGAACCTGCTTGCGGGCGGAGGCGGCGGGAACAGCTGATGAGTCGAGCAGCGGATTCTTTTGCAGAGTACAGTAACAACTAGAGGTGCACTCGGAGCGCGGACCTCGCTGAGCCTGAAAGCCCCTCCCTTCTATTATGTGTCATATGTCTAGATGCATTTGCAGAAGTAATAGATAGCAGCCTCTTTTCTTTAAAGGTCCATGCGATATTTGATGAAAAATTGATAGCAGCTGGAACGTTGTCCATTAAAATGAATAATATGATGAAATGATGTCAGTCACTGGCTGCCGACCTTCTGTCCCACACAGCTAAATTCACAACGTCTAAAAGCCCGTCCAGACCAAACAGAACCTTTTCTATCATCTGGACCCAGTTCAGGTGAATCAGTAGTTGTCTATCTTTGAATCTTTGGATGTTCTGGAGCCTTAATATGATCATTGTTGAATAATATTTCAACAATGATCATATTAAATAATAAGACGAGAGTGTGTCCAACCTACATGATGATGTCATAGATCCACCTCTCCTCAGCCTCATGCTAGCTGGCTAACAACAACAGCAGCGTCTCACTGCGTTCAATGGGATGTGTCTGTTCATCTTCTTCTGGTTCCGTTCACATTCTCCTCCATCATCCTCTTCCTGTGTTTGTTTCCATCTCGTGCTCCATCTCTTCTTCTCTGTGAGGGTGAATTTCTGAGGCGGTGTTACAGCTCCATCTACAGGCCTGGAGGACGGACTACAGCAGATTTGTGTGGACACATGCATTTCAAGCTCAAACATTGTGAGTGACATATACGGCCACGACAAACATGGCACGGACAAACCAGCAAGCACAGGCCCTCTTGGTGGATACTGAACTAGAAAGTAAAACATCATATAAAAGCTACACGAGCTTCGGAAGCTTATTGAGTATAATTATGTGACATTATGAGGATGCAAATGAACTGTGTAGACATGGCAACCGTGCTGGAAAAAGCCTTGGGGCTGTCTCCTCTTTGTTTGCTTCACCTCTCAGCCATGTTCTTAACGTATTATCCTCATCTTTGTACTGACTCGCTTCTCTCCGAACGCCTTTGTATGGCGCACTCATCAAGGTGATAATTGCGTTGCCAGTTCCCAGTAAGAGACATTCTTAATTATTTCAGCATTAGGCGATAGTTATACAGGCAATTAATGCTTGACTTCACAATTATACACTTTGTTTGATCGCCTTTTATCGGCAGGATACAATGGGCTTATTTGCAACTGACAACAGGAGCGCTGGCGTTTTATAGAACAGATAAGTGACGTGTTATTTCCCTGTATGGATTTCCTTTCTCATGCTTTTTGAGGTGCTTTTAATCTCACAAACACTCAGTTGCATTGAATTGTGGCGCGTCTCCTCCCTTTAGATTCCTCCCCAAATCTTTGTCCAACTGAATTTGCTCCAGATGTTTGACACCTTTTCTTGGACGGCGGGTTTAGTCCTCATATGGAAGCTCAAGCAGCCTCACTGCAGTCTCACATCAAAACATGCAGATACACAGTATGTTGCTAATAGAGTTCATATATTTTTAGGTTGCTTTCTAACCAGATTCAGGCCCAATTACGCTGCGGCGTTCACCTGGCACCAACACTTTGTCTTTAAAGTCTTGGCCTCGGCATCAAAGACACCTGGTTTTCAGGATATTTTGGCACAAATCTGTGTTTGCTGCAACTGAAATTGGATTAGAATGTTGCTTACTGAAAGAGGCTGCGCTCCTCATCTCTACATATTTATTTTCAGTGTAAGAAGGTTCCGAAGAAAGCTTGCGTCACATTAAAAAAAACGGTTGAGCTGCAAAGAAAAGTAGGTGTAAAAATTGACCAAGTTCGTCATAAATTCAGTCGTCCTCTTGTTCCCCACCCGACTTCTCGTCCTTATCGACAGACGTGTCAGAGAGGATTTAGCATTCTGAAAACACTGACCAGTAGCAGCCAAGTTGAACCTCCTCAGTCCCACTTTTTTCTGCGAGCCAAAAGCTAAATTGGGTTCAGATATTGCCAGTCAGCACACCAGATGTCGAATTCAATAACAGCTCATTTCAGGACACCTGATGGTGTGGGCAGAACAGACAAGTGAAGGTTAGAAGCCAGTATTAAATGAAAGTAAATTCCGTATGCACAGCGCACAGATGTGCATTTACATTCTTTGCTAACTGCCAATTCATTACTTATTCTGTTCTTAATTATTGTTTAGTGACTGCCAAGCTGGCTTTTTTTTTTTTTTTTCCTTTGGCTGTAATATTGATACATGTTGAGGATGGAACAACATGACAGATTAGGCTGGAAAGACTTTATCAATGTTAATGACCAAGAGGAGAATGTGTGAAGCAGAATGATTGCAGACCGTGTTTGTTTTCCTACTCGTTAGCTCCTCATATTTGCATTTAATGTCAGACGGAAAGGAAATCGTACCTCACTGAACAAATGGTACTTGAGGACATTCATGATCCATCCACCCATGCTGGGATCCGAAGAATTAGTATTCTTTTATGTTTGTATTGTTATTTACTCAGTTCATCCAGAAGAGCACAGGTGGCAGTTGTCGTAGCATCCAAATCCCCCGACACACACACACACACACACACACACACACACACACACACACACACACACACACACACACACACACACACGGGCAGAGCAGTCATTGCCCATGTAGCAGGACATACATCAAGACAACCATGTGGACATCAAAGATCAAATTACACCTCCCAGTATGAGACGCATTGATAACCTCGATGTCAGTAGGAATCTAATCAAAATCTAAATTGTGCCCTACTAAAACAGCCCCCTTGATTAGTTCTCCAATAAAATCCATTTCCTGCCCTTGTGCCTATTTTAGGCCGTTTATTTCCCTTGTGGTATCAAGCAATAGGCCCTTCCCAGGACTTCCATCTCAGACGCCCGGTGTGATGCGTGTCTGTCTGCAGTGCTTTACAGCAGCTTGATGCCTCTGTCCGCCCCCCGACCATTCGTACTGATTACACAGCCCCACTGTTAGCTTTTCCAATATTCACTGCTGGCTCGCTCCTTTGTGTCCACCCCGAGCAGAACTAAATGGGCACTGCTTTTAGAAAATTGTACCACTTTTTTGCCCCCCCCCCTCCTTTTTTTTCCTCTTTATCGTGCTGTCCTGAATTGTGGTGCTGTCTTGCTGAGAGTTGGAGTGAAATGGCCCAGATGTAATACAGATCCATTCCGTCTCCCTGTCACAGCATCTCCGGCATTCACCTCCGGAAAGTCTCATCTCCTCAAAAGAAATGGTATGTTTGAGTGAAAAAGTGAAAGGGAATGTGAATTAACCTCTTTTGTTTAGCTGTATACAGGATCTGCTCACTCCTGGCCAAGGTAAAAAGGTCTAAACCATTGATCATCACGGAGGAACAGGAGATGTCGTGTGTTTGTGATCTCATCGTTCAAAATGAGACTACTTTGCATTTTAGTGATCATTCATCCCTGAGGATGTAACACGGTGCCTGCATCAGCCATATGTTCCCTTTCATTTGAATATTCACCTGAACACATGAAATTCAATAAATAAATCGGGCAGGAACAAAACGCTGCTGGTCAGATTGGTTGAGATCGACTTGCATCCCTCTGACACACAGGATGCAAAGGTTTCTGTTCATTCATCAGTGTTTCTGGCAGAGATATTTGGTGTTGATTGATGTATTCTTTTGGAATACAAAGAATACAAAGAAATATCCTTTAAAACAAAGGACAGAGGAAAAAGTGTCACAGACACTATCCCCAGTGCTACGTTTCAGCACATTGTGGACCGTAGTTGTGCGACAGTTTGCAATAAATACATCATTTTCACACACTTCTTCTACCTGGTGTGAAGAAGGAGCCAGGAGAAGTAGAAAACGTCCTGAAAGTTGAGAACGGCCGTGTTGCTGTCATTACGGTAATCACATTAGCTTTGTCGTCGGAAGCCGGCAAGTCATTACCGTAATGACAGCAACTTGGCTGTGAAGTACAACTTGTCGACTTTCAGGAACTGAACCGTCGGTGGGAGGGTTGAAGAAATCGAAGATATTTCCAATCAGATAATGACCAAACTTTGAGTGGAGGAAAAATCCAAAGCATCAATGAAACCAGACTTTTCTCTTCACCTCATTATTTCCTCGGTGTGGAAGCAGTAAAGGGTTAAGTGCCACTAATCCACCATCCTCTGAGTGATTTATCACCGGACTGGACAGAAGGTGATTGGTTTACTCATGGATCCGCCCCTTCACATATACACAGATTCAATCTCTGTCCGCTGGACGTGCCTGACAGCCTGACACGCTGACACGTGCACGTAATTATGTGTCACGGATATAAAGTTTACTAAAATGGAAATTGACCATCCTGGGATGTTTTACAGCAGAATTACCTAATTTACTGTATTGACATTATTGACCCCTCTACAGGCTGGAGGAGGGATTCTGGTGACCTCAGCCAGTAAACACATGGGGGCGGATCAATACGACAAAGTCAGAGTTCACTCGGCTCCCGCAGCCAGGTTGATTGCGGAACGGACTCCATTAAAAGTTTTCAAGGCCCAAAAGTCAAACATCGTTTGGCTCGGATGTCGGAAAACGTCCGCCGAAAAGCCAGAGACACACCAGTTGTATTGGTTTGTTTTGGGGGGTGTGGGGTGGGGGGGCGCTTAATTGCAGGTACACCGCTGCCAATAACACAGAGAGTTCTGTGCCGGGTGAATTAATTAGAAGGAACAACTGTGTGATTAAAGTCAAAGAAGGAATGTCAGCGCGCCCTGTCGCTGGTGACGTCTGCGTCTCAGTCAGCAGCTGCCGTCTTCCATCGTGCTCCGGGACGGAGAATTTCTGGACTTAACGCGATTCCAGAGGAAGTTTTGTCGGTGACACGTCTGAACGCGAGGACACCTGCTATTATTTTTAATTGTCCGTTTACTGCCAACGATGAAGGGCGCGCAGATGGAATTAGAGTTTCCACCATCGTGTTGATATGATTCACTAGTCCAACTAGGGAGGTCGGGAGTAATTGCATTCACACACACACACACACAGCCTGCCATCCCCTGATGAAGGCAGCAGTCTGGAGAGCTGTTCCCCCACTGCTGCCACTGTGTGTATCCTTCCCCAGCAGCAGCCACAGCTCCACACTCTCCTCATCAGTCACCTCAGCAGCTTCCTTCACTTCCCTCCTTCTCCTCCTGTTTCTCCATCAACCCATCCTCCCTCCGTCCGCAGGCTCTCTCTGCTATTTGCAAAGATAAAGCCATAATGGGTCTCTTTGTGCTACCGGTGGCCACTCAGCCGCGTCGAGCTCAGTCAACAGATAAATAATTCCTTTCCCCCCCCTCCACCGTCCTTTATCACCAGCCGGCTTCAATTAGCACAAGTTACAGTCGTTAAATGGATGCCCTCAGTGACCTTTGACCTGTTTGCCTCCTTTCCGTAATTGACGAATTTAGCTTTGTCTTAAAGATTTGCTTAGCGCTGCCAGTGCTGGATGGGATTCCAGGGTGTGTGTGTGTGTGTGTGTGTGTGTGTGTGTGTGTGTGTGTGTGTGTGTGTGTTGTTTGCTGACTGTTAAAAATTGATGTATGCTAGCACATACAGGTTTGCGAAGGGGACGAGGGGGCTGGACTGGGAAGAAAGTCCGGACTACACCCCCCACCCTTGCTCCCCTGTCTGTCCAACCCCGATGACATGTGGGTTCACACTATGGCCCCCTTCCACACACACACACACACACACACACACACACACACACACACACACTTGTGTAGATAGATATTTGTATTCCTTGGCACCTCGGTGTAGACAGGCCATTGGGCTCCTGTCGGCGGGGGCAGCTGGCTGGGGGTTGGAAAGGGATGAAGGATAAGTAGATTCAATCGGCCGTTGCAAATCAACTTTTCCACCAGCATCCTGGGAGGACCTGATAATACAGGTTTCTAATATCTGACCTGTCTGGCAGAGAGAGAGTGAGAACCAGTGATGGTGGGAGCGGGGGTGGAGTGGGGGGGGGCAGGAGGTGAGAGAACGAGGAGAGCAGTGGAAGCAAGAGGGAGCAATGAACACACTGATTTGATGTGGCTAATAGTTGTGCTGTTGATAAGCACCCCGGCGCCAATCCCAAACAAAAAGAAAAAAGAAAGGGCTCCTACCCTCAGAGTGAAATAAATTGGGTCTTTTCTTTTTGTCTCAGTCCCGTCACAGTTTGGACGTGTATCAGAGGGGTTTGGCAGACAGCGTATCAGCACGGTTTCCCGTTTGTGGCGCTCCACCTGTCAGCCTTCATCCACTCCCGCGATCTGAACGCTGTTATTGTTCCTGTTTCAAAGCTTCAAACGGCATCGGTGAGGCAGCTCTGGGGTGGAGAGTGACGCCGGGGAACGGGAATATAAAGGCTAATTTGAGATGATATAATCCTACATTTTTTCTTGCTTTTTCTGTCTCTTTCCTTGGCGTGGTAGTGCGTAGGGTCAACTTTGATTGGCGGAAATGAAACAAATTTCGTATGTTTGAATTGAGTTTATCATTCATTCGTCTCCCCCCGTTGCTCTGGATACGGGTGGCAGCCATCAGGGCCTCATTTCAGGTCGAAAAGAAGGTTCAGCATCCTCATCCCGATCATCCCGATCCCGCTGTGCCTGACGCCACCACTCTGACCTCTCCTGATGCTACCAGCTACAACGGAGCCAATAGCAGCGCTAACGAGACACTGACATGGCCTGACAGCCGGGGGTGGCACACAATTATTCCGCTGCAGAAAACGGCGTGTCGATGGATGTGTGTAGGTGAGGGTGTGTGTCACACGCGTGTGTGTGTGTGTGTGTGTGTCACCGTCTCTGTCAGCCACCGCCGCCAACAAAGCTGCGTCCTTGCTGTTAGTGATGGATGTGTCCAAACACTGGTGGAACTGCCCTGTCAGGTCCCGACACTGGGCGTTCCTGCTTTCACCGGAGGGTTCTGATCTCTGCAGTCGGGCCGTCGGCCAAAAGAATCTGTTTTCCACACGATTCACACGCTGTGGAGACGATGTGATGTGTTCCAGCTCCCTTGGACTTGCATGTTCTACCGTCCACGTCCGACTTGTCAAACAGCAGAGGTTTCAAACTCCAACACTTCGGAGTCGATATAAAACATGTACAAGTTGTTGTCAGTGTGTAGCAACAGGCTGATGCATCCTGGAAACATCAGCAGCTGTAGAATTCCTGTTTGTTCGTTATCAGAGGCAGAATTTGACAGTTTCATGACAATACAATATGATATTGATTTTTTTTTTTTTTTTTTTTGGCCGATGTGATGTGAATTAGATTCAGAGGCCGTGATGGATATTAGAACTTGTCCAGAAGACTAAATGTCAGATGTTTCACTCAGTTTGGAATTTGTGCTTCAGCTTTGTGGAAATAAGTCGATGTGTTGAGCAGCAGCAGGAGCTACGCTGATGCTCATGTGAGTTTCCCTCTGATGCTGCATTGACATGGAATGAGGGAAATGGCAGACGTCAAACCAGATGTCATTTCAGTTGACGAGAGACGGAGGGTGAAACACTGACGAGGCCTTCAGAGAAAACTGTTCTCTGTCTACCCTCGGGATTCACTCCCAAATGGTTTCAGTTTGTGATGCAACAGAATATGTTTTTATATTTGATTGCATTTACTGTAGCCTGCAACATTGCCATAGAAACATGTCCCATGGACCCCCGGTCAGGTATTTGATCTCATATATATATCACATATCTCGGGTTTTCTCCGTGGATTTGACTGGATCACTGCTCAACCAGCTCATTTTATCAGTGTATGTTTATTTCAGCTCTGGAGTTTATCCTTTGATACAGATTTCCACAACCATAGATCCGTTCTGTGCCTGAAGCCTGAAACTACTGGCAACAATTACGTAAACGTGAGTGTGTCTGACATAGACACTGGATAGAGCCTGTGCTTTCTTATGCCTTAGTTTGAACTCTACTATCTAATACTGTATCTAATGGCGTCCGTCTTCATGTGATTAACAATTAATTAGCCATAAGCTGCTGCTGTCGCCAGCGGTGGTGCTGATCTAGAAGAACAATTCAGATGAGGTGACTTTGAGAAAAGTGTCAGTAAGTCAATTAGGTCCTCAGTCAATACATTAACTGGCAGAAGGTAATAAAGAGAACTGTATGTACATTACGGCCACCACTCTCTCTTGGATTTGACTTTGAGGAATTGATTTAATGACCGAACCAGTCTTAGAAATTATGACAAGTTTGTAATTTTTAATTTGCTGTGTGTGTTTGTTTCTTAAGGCTATTAATCACGGCGGCTCAGCTGAGAGCTGATCGCTGTTACGTGTCTCCACACAAATGCAGTCTGAGCCAGTAAATGATATCAAACCATTTAAATAACAAAGACCCTCCAAAGAACGGATGCTCGTATGACAAATCCAAAACGCGGATCCATTTGACTCGAGCTGTCTGTTGTGCTCTCTCATCTGTCAGGTCGTGGCGCCATCGAATTCCATCCTCACTACAATTTACACATAGTTATTACATCAAAGCAAGCACATAGAGTCTTAGTATAATCCGAAGGTGGGGAAATGTGAAGGAAACGGCACTGGGGAAGTGGGGTCGGGACCTTCCGCTGCAGCCTGGATAATAAAAAAAGGATTTGTGTTCAGAACAAAGAGACACGGAGGAGGACTTTGGAGCGACGACGTCTGAACAACACCCAGCCGTCCGTCGGCCCGGGAACACAGAGAGAGTAAACCAGTAGAAACAGACAGCGAGTAAATTCGGGCCTATCGATTCGGCGGCTAGCAGCACAATGTAAACACGCTCAGTGTCCGCCGCCGCCTGTTTAGCACTGAAAATTAGTTTTATCAAATGCTCAATAATCCAATCACTAAAGCTCCTCTCGTATGCTTTGATCTCCAACTCTCGGAGAATTAAGGATAACAGTTTTGCTCGACATCAAGCGCATCAATCAGATAGTTAGACACTCTTTGGTGGGAATATGTGCCAACTTCCAAGGGCATAAATCAAAGGAATCGGCAAGAGAGCTGCTAGTTCTTTGTTGAGAAGGCCACTTGGCTCAAAACATCAGGGGCTGAGCTCAGTGCCGTGCTGAAGATTACACAGCGCTCGGCGCCGCTATTGATCTGTCTGTGTAAAGTTTCTCTGGATAATGCAGCTATGCATTTTTAAAGGTAAGCTGAGGTCCGGACGGGACACACAAATTGTATCTACGGAGGGAGCGTACATCACGTCACAGCCGGGGCTCAGATCCTTTTATGACTAAATGAACGGAGGTGACAGGTGATTGACTTTCCTCCGCATTTGTAGTGGAGAAAAGGATGAAAACGCTAACACAAACCCTGCTAACATGACAGTTAGCTGCAACCTGCTGAAGGATAATTAGCGTTTCGCACAAATTGTAGCATCAGTGCGTGGAGAAAAAAAAAGAAAAAGAAAAGAACAAGTTGGTCAATCATGTGACCACTAGAGGCCGCTTGACGTACGTAACGATCGGGACTTGTCTCAGTTGAACTTGCGACACCAGAACTGTGGGCTGCTAACATAACTCAGGTGCACGTTTACAAATCATCGCGGCTTGTGTGTCGTGCTGTTTCTTTTTTTCTTTTTTCCTGTTTCGCTCGTTGTCAGCGTGTTATCCATCCTCTCACGGGTGAGCTAACACAGCATCCAGTGTGTTTCCACCAGGCACTGCTTAGATGTTGGAGAACACGATTCTTGGCCACACATCAGTGTCCATGGACCAGCGGTCCTCTAGGAAGTGGAAATTAATTCAAGCATTTAATCACTTTTTCGTAGTTACCCCCCTGAAATATATTCCCAACTTGACATTTGTCAAATTGTCATGTTTTTTCGTCCGACCCCGCGCATCGAAGCGTGTTAGATGTCCAGTTGAGAACGCTCTGGATGTTGTGACTGATGGAAATCGCAGCCTGTGGAATGGTAAAGTGTTAGAGGACTGAGGGGAAGCGGAGGTCACGGTGAATTGTGATTTCAAATATAGCTGCAACGCTCTTAACATTCCTCCCTCTCCTCTCTCTATAAGTGCTGTATATTCTTAACAGTGATCCATTGTGGTGCCTGTGACAAGAAAATAATGTATTTCTCCCAGAGTCTATCAGAGAAATGACTTTGGATGTGGAGGGAAGAGGAGCTAGATCAATATGTTTCAGGCAGCTGTGAGTGTTTTTGAAACTGAATTTCCACTTCCTTTGAGTTGTTTTGACCTTGATCTCCAAGAAGATATGTCGTTGGCTGCTCCGCAGCTTTCAGCACTCCATGATTATCCTGTACAGCATGAAAGATAACCTGCGTGGTGAGCTTCACTTTTCCAGCCCCCCCTCCGTTGCGGCCCTCGCCATTATCTTGCCAATTGGAAAAGGGAAAAAAAACACAGAACAAAAGATGTCACCATGCGGCCATCGAACACCTTCATCCTCTGCGCACCTCTCATTATTATTATTATCCCCTCGCTGTCGAAATGTTCTGGGCGATAATTGAATTTAAATGAAGAAAAGCCAAAGGAGAGTGTTCTTCTTCTTGTGCTGTTTTAAATATGCTGTCATTTGAAGCGCGGGTTGTTTTAATGGGCCATACCGGGAGCGGGTGTGGAGAGCAGGGGTGTGTGTGTGTGTGTGTGTGTGTGTGTGTGGGGGGTGCAGAAGTAGAAAATGGAAATGGATTGCAATTAGTTTACTGCAGATTGTGACGCTTGCTGTGTGTGTTTTAAGGCCACCTTATGTGCATAATCTGTTTCCAGTCTAGTTTACAACGACACGCTGGGCCTCCGTTCGGACCAGAGGAAATGGGCACGAATGCATGATGGGATTTCTGCCAAAATAAACATCCAGTGAGTCCCCAGATGATTGCTCGAGCACAAGTACTCGTGGAGGCGTCAGCACACAGAAACACATGTTGTGACAGTTCACGTGGAGCCATTTGATGCATGCAAAAATCAAATGATATGCCCCAGTCAGGGAGCCCGACCAATGAAAACAAAATCAGGGCATTAGCATGTTTCAGCTGTGCTTCAATCAAGGTTTTCTGGGGTCTCTGGTTTTCATGCCCCCCCCAGTGGAAGTGGAGTGAGACGGAGCATAAAGCAAACACCCGTGTGGATATTAGATGCTCTCAGAACGTGTTCTCTCCTTGTGCTGCTGGCTCCTTTCAACCTGACTGGTTATCCAAGCAAAAGGAATCATGGACGCTTTCCTGCGGTTGTAAGTCTGAAGTGGATAGACGTGTTAGCCTGGAGGTGGATGGAAATATTAGAATATTTAGAAGGTACACTTGTGTTTTTCTCTTTCAGCCTTTAGATTCAAAACAGTACATATACAGTATGTGCCACCAATCCTGAGCTGTCAAACAGGTTAAATTGTTTTTTTTTTTCCTCCTCCTCTTTTCAAGATGAAAAAAAAAAAATAACTGAGGAGTTTCTATTCTGTCTGTGCAGCACTTCTTGGAACAAATTGGCCAAGTTACACGAGTAATATCAACAGTATCAGTTCTGTTTAGTGTAGGAGTGATGGCAGCTGGAACCTAAAACGCATTACATTTTCATTATGACCAGAGCAGTGTGGCACATAGGAAGGTGCACTCTTTGTGCACCCCATTTATTCTGAATGAAGAGGTGGCTGCTGCAGTTCAGTGACCTCTTATCTGATGCCGTGCGGCTGTCATTGAAGCCATCAGAGTGAAAGAATTAATCCTGGCTTATATCGATAGAAGTTCTGAATGGACACACACACACACACACAATATGGTATGTCCCTCTGAAAAAACAGGAGAAAGGCATATTAGGTCAGAGCTTATGGGTAGGAAGATATGTTTTCATCTCGTGGTCAGATGAGGGAAAAAGGGAAAGTCAATAGAATTCTCTCGGCTAGATATTAAACAAATCAGCCTCGGACGCCGGCCCATCCCTGGATGTCAATAGTACAATGACATCACATTAAATGTGCACCACAGAGCGTTTACCTCATACGTTGGGAGAAGAATTGAGCCTCTGGCTGCTTTGACGCACCGTTGGAGACGTTAGAGCACAGCTAGAGGGCATTGATTACCGTATTCAAGGATGCAAATAGCTGTGGACACACATGTCCAGGGGACGCAGCGACTGTTTAGATAATCCACAGTGGGCCCTGTTTGGATCCCGAGCAGTGTTTGACTGCCATATTTTTTTTTTTTATTATTCATTTCCAGGTAAACATCAACATGTATCGACATGTGTCGTGATTTCCACATATCCGCCTTCCTGTGATCCTTGTGGGATTTGCTGCAGCAATCAGACGTCGGTCCATCTGACAATTAGAGCTGATGACCTTCAGGAAGCGTGCCTCTTGAGCAAAACGTAGCCTACATGCATCGCTTTTGCAGCATATCAAACATTAATGTGTGCAGAAATCCTGAGACCCTGCGATAGAATTTCCTCCCATAATGAGTTGGGAAAACCTGCGTTCATGTCTCACCGGTGTCAGCCTCCTGGTGTGGAACCACAAACAGTCCGTCGAATGAAACCGCGTTACGTAACGCGTGCGTCTGTCCGTATCAGCACGTGTGGTCGAAGTCGCACGAAAACCTTTGAACCGGCACTTTGATGTCGGCAAATGCCGAATTACATCAGATTGGGCGACTTCGCTGACAAGCTTAATGTATTAGTTAGGTCTTCACACACCCCGCACGAAATCAAGACATCGTGGAAAAGAGGGTTAGTGTGTGCTTCTGATTGGACAGCCAACGCGACCTTTGGGATTGCGAAGGAATGTTTGATGTCGCTGCTGGAGATGAAGACGATGCAGTGAGTTAGACGTGGAGCAGCAGAGCAGACATGCATTGGAAGTATTCCAGTTTTCCATATCAGGCTTAAGACCATATTCCCTATTTTAGTTAATCAGGTTGTTTGTGGGCCTTCAAGCGTTCCGTGGCACACTGGAAAATATCTCAATGGAAATGAAATTGTTATTAATAGAAAATTTAATCACACAGTGTATGCATCGTGACCTAGAACAAAAACTAATGTTTAGGTGCTTAAATTGAAACCTAAGGCCAAATTAATTTTACATTTTTAAAAAAATATTACAGTTTGCCTCAGGATATCACAGGCACCATGAGAAATGTTCTGGCAAACATTTGTGTCATTTTCAGTGTCAGACGACAGTTGAGGTCCATGTTTGTGTCTCTGTTCCAATGCTTCTGATGGGGTCAGAAAAATACACCAGTCGTATCATCTGCAAACAGTCTGAGGAAGCTACAAACGTCAAGTCTGTTGACGTTCAGCCCCGATTGTCAAAACACTAACGTGTGTTTCGTGTCACCACTGATGCTCAAGTCAAGATGCTTCATCAGTTCAACTAATTTACACCAATTTCCAAGAGAGAAGTATTGACTGGGACAGGAGCGTATGGTGTCATAACTAATAACTCAGCATCTTGATTTGCCATCTATAATTCACTCCGGCGCGGCACTTACTGTCTTGGAATAAATTGGAATATTTAAGCAAACAGATATATGCCTTGTGGCTCTTAAATAAGTAATACAGCTGCCTCCCAAGTGTTCTCAGTTGTGAAAAAGAGTGCAATCCAGTATACAAGTTTGATGTAGCGCTCACCAGAATGAGTGTTTTATTTTTCATGCCTTTGCCATCCATTAGCTGTGTTTGGAACCAGGTTGACACACTTTGGAATACAGTTATTCAAGTCAAATTCACTCGTTTGCCGTGCTGAGATATAGAATGCCGCGATGCGTATGGGCTGCGCGTCGCTTACTTCAGTTTCCTGCTTCGGTGATGAGAGTCAGCAGTTTTGACATCTGCTTGTACGATCATACATTGTGTTTTTTCAAGGGGGGAACCGGCATTCGTTGCTTTTTTGACCACTTGGGGGCAGCAGAAACAAACCGTAAACATTCCTGTAGCAGATTCTTACCAAACAGTTATTTTCACATGCTAGCTATAGTCAAATGTCTCACCACTTAACGTGTGTCATTTTTCAAAAATGTGTAATGGGAGAAAAAGCATGACACACTGTAAATTTTGTTTACTTTTGTTCAACTTTTACATATGTGAGGAAACATATAAACACTTGTTTCCCAGACAGTGGTATTGACTTGATCTGCCATCACATTCTAAACAGAGCTAATGGCATTAGCATAAAGCTGTCGCTAGCCTTTAGCTCAGGTCTGGTCCGGAGTGAGCTGGTGTCATCCATCTTTTAAATTGTGCATCTTTGTAAAGGAAACATGTTAACAAGTATCTCAGAAGTGACGTTGTTTAAACCAGGCAGGAAACTGAGCTAGCGTGGAAGCTATCCCAACAATTCCATACACTGATTCAGCGTCTTTGGTCCTGCTGGACAGGGCGAGGGGTGAAGACGTTCAGAAGATCCTGACTGTGACTCACTGTCCCTCCTCGAGGTACAAAGCGGTTCCATGAGCTGGAGCAGATCAACGCTAGTCGCTTTTCAATCGTACATGCAGCTCCTTTTTTCAGAACATCACTTCCATCACAATCAGAAACCAATTCTTCTGGATCTTCGACAGTGATGGATTCTATCACTGCAGTGATTCTATCGCACCGTAGATATGAATCCACATTATGTTCTATTCAGCACACCTCTGCCTGAAAGGTTCTCAAGGCGTGGGGCCGGGTGAGGGGCTTCCACCTCCTCCGAGCTCTTAAGTCTCTCCGACTCATGATATTCACCGAGCGAACTCCTGCCTCGCTTTTTCAAATGCTAATGACGAGAAGCCCTGAAAGCCTCAAATTGGGCCATGCAATTCAGCCTGTGGTGTTTGGTGAGGCCCCTGCGCATGTTGGAGACTGTGGTCTTTCCCTCTACAACCCCCCCACCCCCACCCCTCCAGTCTTTTGTGTGCTGTGGTAATAGGCACAGATGTTCCTCTTGCCTCACACAGGGCCACTTTCCCCCTAATCGCCACCTTGTATGCGCACGGCTTGCACCTGCCCTCGCAGCTCTATCTTTGACTCGCTCTCCAACCCCCCACACCCAACCCTCACACACACACACACGCTTTCTCTGTTATTTTTTTTCATCACTCCCCAGACCACTGTGAGTGTGTGTGCGTCTCTGATGATGTCCCCAATTTTAAGATGCTGAATCTCAGGCTCCTGATTGTATTAAAAATTGAATTGGACAAATGCAGAAAGGCAGGGTGAGTGTTCCATGGTTTTGGATTTTTAAAAAAAGAGCCTGCCCTGACTCCAGCTGGACAAAATTTTGGGATCTAATTCTCAGTAGCTCAGTAGAAAAACAACCCCCCCGGTCAGTGCTGATGGTGTGTTCAGGTGCCCTCCCTCCACTGGACCACTGGAAAGCAGTGCAAGGGGCTAAAGTTGCGGCCAGGCTTACAGAAATTGGGGCTGTGTGCAGTTTTTCGTCATTGCCCCTGTGGTGTCATGTAATTTACCGTCATTTTGAAATGGTGCTTTCAAACTGAGAGTGAAAATGTGTCCAAATCCTTTCGCGGTGGGGATTTTTTTTTTATGGCAGTGGGCGGCACTTGTCTTACTGATGTTTTCCATCAGAATAAATTTGATAAGTATCTTAAGTATGTTGAAATGATACCGCAGCAGGTGCCAGCCGAAGCTAATGGCACATTTGCAGCAAATGTTATGTTAGAATCTGTCGTTTTGTGTTAACATTCCAGAAAAAGTGCCACGAAACACAATAGTACTTCAAAGATTTGCTTGTATCCCATTTTTTGTGACATCTGGGTATATCAGTGCCAGTAACACTGATATACCCAGAATTTATATCCAGAGTTGACGTCTTCACTTGTGTGCTACACATCAGTTTGTCTTCCTGTTTCTTTGCAGAGTTTAATGGCTTTTTGCTGCCTTAATGCAAAAAAAAAAAAAAAAGCTGCAGTTGAACATCCAGTGTTCAAATCAATGGATTCACTTTGGTGGCTTCCTATAGTGAACTTCACACCGCTGCCGGAGGATGAGGAGCTTCTGAGAGCCGCCAGTCGGAGGCCAAATAATTGATCATTACTGTGCGTGGCGCCATAGCAGAACCGAGGGATTTTAAAATCAATGTAGTTTTTCTCCAACACATATTCATTTAATGCAACACTCTGCCTGTTGTCAAGTTGAGAAAGTGATGATTTGCTCGCAGAGAAGAGCGGGTGAGAGAGTGAGAGTCAATGCCGTGCCCGGTGCATCTAACACTTTTGTGATGTATCCTGACAGTTTTATGGTTCAACAGAGACCTCTTTATTGCGTGTCTTCGCTGAGTGCATCATACTGCAATCATAACTTAACCACGACCTTGGCCCAGCTCGGGGGAGAGAGAGGAAGAGAGAGAGAGAGAGAGAGGGAGAGAGAGAGAGAGAGAGAGAGGGGCAACGTTGATGCAACACAAAACACTGATTTGTTTCTTCAGCCTGTTCACTTGTCTCAAAAATCAAACTCCCTCAAAACAAACACGAGCAACTTCAACTCTCTCGTCTTTATCTTTCGACACTGAGATCGGTGTTGAGAACCAACCTTATCTCACTGACACACACACACACACACTGCCCATCACATTCACTGCTGTATGATTATTCAGCCTTTCCTCAGCTGTTTGATTGCTTCTCTCAAAGGGCAAAGCCCTGCAGTAGCTCGCATGCAGGATAATTAGTGTTGTGATACTCAATAACCATGGGTGCCTGTCTGAAAGCAGCCGTAGGCCTTTGGTCAGTTTGACTTGATGCACACGCACGCACACACACACACACACACAGAAACTTGCACTCAATCAAGCGAATTATTGCAGGTTACAAGGGTTTTGATAACATATTTATACAGCGTATGTACGACGAGACTGCTGATCGCGTTGTAGCAGCAGCGTCCATCTGCTGAATCGCCTGGTTCTCTTTCGAGAGGCCGGAAGGAAAATGATCTGAGATGTTGCCATCAGGATACTTTTTCATGGGCTGAGTCAACTCGATTTGATTCAGTGTTTGAGATTTACTGCAGCTTATTCTGTGAGCTGTGTGCATTCACAGAATTCACAAAAATAAACAAAATTCACAGACGGTTTGAACGTCTCCTGGAGATGAGTGAAGTATCTATCTGTCTGTCTGTCCTTCTGTTTCTCTCCGTCCGTCTTGTTCAGGAAACACTGCGGGTGTGTCGTTGGTACCAAATGACCAAATAGTTTGACTGTAGCTGCTCCGCATGTGTCAATATTTGACCATGTTCCTCCTGCAGGAGAAAACAGATGTTTCTGGAGGGGCAATAAAGACGACTGCAGTGCTGCCAAGGTGTTTAATGGTGATATATTCCCTTTGTAGAGGTTGTTGAATCATTAATCCTTTTAGTGATATTTGAAAGCTCATCCTGTTTCATGTATGTTTAATTTAAACACCCTTGTATGTAGATAACATACAGTAGAAATGAGCAGGATTTCTGTTATTTGGTTGTGTTGTGTGACGGTGAGAGGGGCTCAGTGTGTGTGAACGCTCGTTCCACTGGGTTCACAGGAGCAGATCTGCATGGTGTGATTAGGTGATCGACATATTTCTGTGACATCCTCGTGTCACACAGCACATTTGCAAAGTCTTTGCAGGCCGTAATGAATATCGAGTGTTCTATCTCTTTTGCCTTCCAATTAATGAATAGATGTTGGTAATTATTTGACCAATGCCTCTCTCTCATGACACGTCCCATATCCATCACTAAGTTAAAAATAAATTAAAATCAATACCACCGGCAGACTCTTAGGGCAGTGTCAGAGCTTCCTATGGAGGGACCCATGGAGGTCTGAATAACAACTATTGATCCTCTGTGAGGAATATTCTCTTTTATCACCTCGCCTCCTCTGCATGCACACACACACACACACACACACACACACACACACACACACACACACACACACACACACACACACACAC
>JBBMJM010000004.1:1728534-1744334 GCA_037832705.1 Centriscus cristatus | reverse complement strand
CAACAATTATGTCATCCGTCTGATGGAGAGAAGGATACAGGAGACGTAAATAATCTGGGGCTTTCACATCTGCCTACGGGATCCACCCCCCCCCCCACCCACCCCCGAAAAAAGAAAACAACAACAACAACAATACAGGGGCATGAAATGAGGAGGGCCAGGCAGAACGAGCCCCCATCCCCACCCTGATGTGGGGAGCCCCCCCACCCCCCGATGTGCCACCGCACTCCAGCACCATGTCAGCATCCACATTCTCCTTCTCTGCTCAATGTTCCATGACAACAAGGTGAGGCGGACAGCAGAGGTTAGGCTGAGCAGCTGCTTCCTGGGCTGGAAATTCCAGCCATTGAGGGCCATCTGTCTATATGTGCACTGATGTATATGGGAGCCATCTATCAGGCTGCTGGCCCCGGCAGCTGCTGGGGCCGTCACAGCCAAGTCTGCCACCCGCCCGTCGGCCCGCCCGCCCGCCCGCCGTCGACCCGCCCGCCTGCCTGCCTGCCTGCCTCCCTGGCTGACTTCTCCCAGCCTCAGCCCCAATACAATGAGAGCTCCTTCTTCACTTTGTGTCACACAGAATGGGCTGATTTGATTAAGTCCTGGGCTCTCATTATGTTAGGTAGGGGTGTAGAATTTCAATGATAATCCATAATGCATGACCGGGGGTTTTGTTGCCATGGCGACATAAATTCAAGGTTACCAGCTCAGACGCATAATTGGGTGCGCATTGAGCGCTGAAGAGGTGCTGTTAAAATTCCCCTCATGAAAGTGGAGCATCAATCATGCTGTCGCAGATTGCAAAGTACTCATAATCAGATGAAATGCTCGGTCACAACAGGATGGGACTCTGAAAACTACCTCACATTCGAGGATGTACCATGAGATAACCTGACATATTTAGTTTTCTTTCATTCTTTTTTCTCTCTGGCTCCTAAAACCTTTTTTTTCCTTTTCTATGGCTTAATCAGTAAGTTTGTTTGGCTCTTATCTTGCTCTCCCAGATGGAAATATACCCTCGGTGTGTACAGTTCCCCCTCAAATGATGGAAATCAATTCACAAAAGAGATCAGGACCTCTGTGACAAGCAGAGCATCCGCTTGAGGCTCATCAGACCCATTAAAAAAAAAAAAAAAAAAAAAGCTGATTTTTTTCATCCCCTTGTGTCTTCCCCCTGAAAACCAATTAAAAATCATTCCTTCACCAGAGTTCTTCCACTGACGTATGGACTTGTTTGACATGGGGATTTGCAACTGATCTGTCTTCGGAATAAGAGAAGAGGTTAAAAAAATTGCCTGTTATTTTTCCTCCTGCTAATGGAAATAACTAGCATGGATCTCTGTTGGTGACTTATTGTGCAATAACCATGATTTTCTGTGAGCCGCTTGTGCCATCAAAATCACCTGAGGTCTGTCCTGACCCCCCCCCCAACACACACACACACACACACACACACATCACCACCACCCCCGTCCATCAATAGAGACCCACGATGATTCTCCCATGGTTAATAACCATAAATCAAATGAGATTCATAAACCATTAAGATGGTGCTTATTATCTCTTACACTAGGTAGTTGAGATATTCATAGCCTGGAGGAACGTGCCTTCAAACCAATAATCTGCTCCATCTATGCAATATTTCCCTCTTTTTATCACATGAATTATGCTTTGTGTCATAATTTACCTGAACATTTCTCATCACAAGACTCATACGCTGTCCTGAATTCATTTTCGTCGCTGGTACACCTCGCCGCCATGCACCTCCTCTGTCATTGATGGACACAGGTACAAGGGCAGAGGCTGCTGTGGATGGAGCACTTCGCAATCTTGTTCTCATTGGAAGGAGAAAAAAAAAAAAAACATGCTCGGCCAGTTCATCGGACAGGAACATAAAAAAGTCATGCAGTTTAACTCGTTCTAGTTAACGTCTACTCTTTACAAAAAGAGGCAACATACACATTTTCCAACAGAGCGCGGGCGTCAAATCAGGGCCCTGTAAGAAGGTGTTTGGGTATGCCAGTCACGGCCAACCTCACAAGAGCCTGTGCATCCCAGCACAAGCTATTTGGAAGTACAAAGAAAAACAGGTTATTAGGAGAGCGGCTTTAAAATACTGAGAGACAGACGATCTTTTTCAAGTCCAATTTCCCCCTGCTACTGTATTTGCCACCTATCAGTCTGATGAGCACATCGCTTTAAAGTGACTCAACAGGGTTCCCGCTGAAGATCTGGATCAAGTTTTTAATGAGCCCCGTCATTCCCGCCCGCCTGTCACAGGTGTGCATCTGCTGATGCCAAAGCTCCGCGGAGCTTAACGCTGGGGTTTACCGAGTCAATTAACGAATGTAAGATGTTCGCGCAGAACAAGCCGTGTAATTTATGTGGTGTGCGGCTTTGTTTTTCCCATCAGTCTCGACTCTGTCAAGAAGAACTGGTGTATGCTGATGAGTAAGAGGCCACGCTGCAAGGCACAGGACAGTTATGGGTCTGATAATCAGGGGTACGTTCCCGATTAGAGGCTGGCTGGAACCAATTATCTGCTGCCTGAGTGGTTTATAGACATGATCTTAATGCCGTTGACTAGTTTGAAGGTTCCTCGAAGGCAAAAGCCTTATGAGTGAAAGGAACATAGCGTGGAAAACCCACAGCGAGTGGAGCTTTCGGAGCCATGTGGTGTGATTCTTCTGACAAAACATTTTATAAAAGTTTATCTCCCAATTGTCCACTTGGGCTGTTGTACTAAGACCCGAAAACTCAATCAGCAGTTGGCCTTTTCACATTGGCTCATTAACATCTAGGATCCTGGGACTTCCATTTTGGAGGTCCAGGGTTTCCTCTGTGTGTATGTGTGTGTCTATGAGCAGGATGGACAGAGAACTGGAGGGTGTGTGCGTGAGAGAGACAGAGCGGCCTGTATTTCCCTGTCGTCCCAATGAACCCTTGATACTGTCCCATACGTTATATTCACCCATTTTCCTTGTCAAAGGCCTGATGTGTAGCTTCTCTGGAGAACAAACATGTGTTCTAAATGTGCGTCAGTAATGCTACACACTGACCTGACCCTCACGTGTATTTGTGTTCATGCCGCGTGCGTACCCGTTTTATTCTGAGAGTAAGAAATGTGTAACTATAGTGACACAGTCGCAGAAAAGAAAGAAACCAATACGAGTGTGATTGGAGACCTGGAGGCGAAGGAGGAAGGAAGTAGAAATAGGGCGGTGTGAGGGGGAGAACAGAGAGAATATATTGGTCAAGCACACAAAGTGTCAACAAAGCGGTGTAAAGACTTGTCACTCGTGGTCACAGCGCTTACTCCTCGGCGACTGGAGAGGAATGCAGTGGTCATTCATCTCATAGAATAGGCAGTGCTCCTTTGGCCCTTCCTCCCTGTGCAACACCATTGTATCAGCAACAACATTGTTCAGGAGATCCTTTTGTCCCATTCTCAAGACGTCCACCAAGACCCCCTGGGCAGTTTGACCATCGCTGCTCCCCACACAGCTGTCCGGGAACCAGCCGGAGTCACTCTAAGCCTGCTCCCATTTGAGCCAGTGCATTACAGATGTTTATCCATTAGAATGTGTGTGTGTGTGTGTGTGTGTGTGTGTGTGTGTGTGTGTGTGATGGGGGGTGATAATACAAACTGATATCTGCTGGACTTGGTGCAGATATGTATTCTGGTATTAGGGTCTTAAACCGAGCTGACCCTTGCTAAAGATTTCTCTGTTTAGCCCTTTTCCAATGTGATTGAATTCAGCTGAGCTTAGGGGCCATAATAAGCTGTGGCCAATTCTTCAGCGAGCAGATCTCCAATGCACAAGCTATGACCTCCCTCATTGTAATGTTTACAAGGTCAAGGTTGAAGGGTCAGTGTTCCTGGCTTAGTTAAATTGGCATGCTCTTTTTTTTTTTTTTGGTAATGGATTACCGACTTGGTGAGGCCTTGATGCTTAGTGTCACTTCGATCAAGGGCAGCAGAATAATATGGGGACAAGCTAAGGATTTAGGGCCAAATGCAGACAATTGGAGCATCTCCCTAGATATCGAACACGCAGCGGTGGGATTTGCATAACCTGGTCGCAGGCTGATAGGATAGAAAAACACTGTCGGTCCTGACAGTCTGAAGGATCATTTGAGTGATTTATGCAGGAAATTGTATTTGCGAAGCAAGGGAGATAATTTAATAAAGCAGGGCCTGGCCCAGTCCTCAAGAACAGGGGGCTCTTTGCTGAAAAATGATCCAGCCTCCTGTCTGAAGGGACCGCAGATAGTGAAGACCAATATTTACCTCGGATTTGTGTGTCTTCTATTTCCTGTCTTAGTCTTACTATTATCTTGCCGAGTTTCCTGAAATGAGTGAATGTATTGTATGCATAAACATAAATGTTTAATATATGCAAATGTAACCTGTTTCATTTCCTTTATGCAAATGTTGTATCATTATTATTAGCAGAAATGACGACGATATCAGTGCATCGCACGGCAGCTTTAACGACAGCGGTGAATAATTATACAATCACAGAGAGCGACCAAAGCACCAAGACGTCAGATACGTTTGTGTTCATCACATACAAAGCAGCGGTTCCTGGCAGATTATTAGCTCCTTTATTGAAAAAACCAAAACAAAAAACCCAGCAGCGTGGCAACTGATACACCTCCCAAACACGAGACAAAAGTCCCATCACAGACGATTGGTTCCGTTATGGATCCTGATGTTGCCACATAGGCTCCTCTGGACTTATCTAAGGAGAGCGCTCTTCCCTTTAACGCCGTGTAGAGCAGTACAAATACACGTAGTCTGTCCAATAACTGATGTATTTCCACTAAGTACACTGTCTCACCTCATTAGCGGGCAGCTGAGCTACAGCGTTGCTTCTGCATCAGCCCACTGCCTGCGTCTTTGCGTGCATCCGTACGTGTAGGGACTGTCCCGATACCATAGGTACGGAGAGTTACTTGGCCTCGGTTAATGTTGCATGTTAGCAGAGTGCGGGTCTCTCTCGTTCCCTCTGCAGCGAGTCTGTTAATGTTTAGAGTCAGGAGGCCCAGGGGACTCTAAATCCCTTGGACACAAAGAGCCTCTGTGTGCTCGCGAGGTCACATCTGCCCAATGACTCGGCGTGCATATAGGGAGCACTCTATGGGCCATCAGAGGGGCTTGCTGCAACTGCCCCTCTTCCATAATACTGCTCTGTGTGCACCAGACTGGCCAATGGGCTTGATAGAGCTTGACATTTCCACCGCACGCACATAAACTTGCTGTCACATGCTGTCCCATTCTCTTTAAGATGCTCTGAGAAATATATAACGTCGTAAAAGGACAAGCTCAACCTTAGTGAAGCGTTGGGACATAAACATAAAATTAGCGTTTTGGTCATAATGCTACGTTCACCGACAATAAACGGTTGCGCCGCTGCAATGTCATTAGTGGTGTGAGGCGGGTGTCGGCAGATGATTGTCTTAATGAAGTGAATTTCACTCCACTCCGTTGGCCGTATCATTCTCTGAAAGGCATGGCACTTTTTTTTTTTTTTCAAACCCTGCACACTCGGTTCACTGTCGCACCTTCCAGGAACTGTTTGGGGATCCGTTGTGTGATGAAGGTCCTTAAGTAACGCTAGTCTCCTTTTTTCCCATGAAACGCACACGCCGGACGTTCTTGTTTACGAGGTCTCAGGAATATTAACATATTGACATTGCAAACAGTGATTAAATATAGATGCCTTTTAATGGGCCTCAGCCTTGCCAATCGGCCGTGCAGGCTTTTCAGAGCAGTCGTAAATCATTAGGTCTGGCCGGTGGACACCCGGGCTGGACACTGAATCTAGGCTTGACTCAATATGGAGATATCAATGAAAGCCTTTGTTTGGCCTAGCGCAGCAAATTAGACACGCTAGTGTGCTCGGTTAATGTACATGCTGCTGTCATCCTCTCTGACCTATACACACCGAATCCAGCGCTGGGATTTTTCATGAAGTTCCGTTCCAGCTGGCTACACAGAGCCAATGTGGCTCAGGTGATAAGATGGCGAGAAAGGCCATCAGCTGGAATGAAGCTAATCTGTTCAATGAGACGGCGGGGCCGTCATGCGACACAGTTGGACCTAAGAACGCCCGGAATGAACTGGCTGCATTCACCCGCCTGTAAACATTGCTCAGATGCTATACAAAAGGAAAACTTCCAGTCTAGTTGACCTTTGGCCTTTCTAGATTGCTCAGAATAAAACTGCTGCTCAGTAAAATGTACCCGGCGAGCACCATGCATGCCCAGAGAGCAGCAGCACTCCTGGGACAAAGTGGACGAGACCTTTCAGGAGGTGACAATGACATGAGAGGTTGGATGAGGTCAGCTTGGTTTGATACCGTCCTATTGAGGCCTTAATTGCTCATAGAGAGGCTATAGGGGCCTTCTGTGCATTCACTGTGAAAGGACTGAACCAGAGGAGGTAATTTATGACTGGCAGGTTGAGGTTACAGGGGGAGCGTCCCCTTAAAAGAGAGGTATGCATGCCTGGCTTCTCTCCTGAACTCGAGTGTCTCAGTAGATGGCAATTGAGCTACTTGGGAGGTGGACCTACACCCGCTTTCTCTTCCCCACTATCTCATTCGTCCTGTCCTCCTCTAACTCTCTCTAACTCTGCTTGGCTGCACCCTTCCATGTCCGAGATCAGCTCATCTGGGCGTGCGGCGGCAGGGTATCAATCTTAATGAAGCTGCCAGGCCAGTGTCGTATCAACTTTAGACTACAGGCCTTGATAAGCATACCAATTCTCTGTGACAATACCCGGGGTAATAACCAGGACAATAAGGTCTCACAAAGGATGGAGTGTGGAGACATCTGAATTTTATGGGTGCTGTCTGTGTCAGTGTGTTCTTGAATGAATGAGAGGGTCATTTTATTTTATCGTGTATGTGTGTGCAGGAAAAACAACAGGTCTTACAGATGACAGATTAAAAAAAATAATTATAATAAATAACTTTTCAAAAGCAGATCAAATGTGCATCCTGAATCCTCTGAGCGTCACAACGAGGTTAAAGACTCTGAAGTCTCTCACAGTGTTTCAGTTGGTTTGAGATCTGAATATTGGGGTTCTGCAAATGTGACGGCTCTGAGAAGACGAGAGAAACACGTATTGAATCGTGGGTGGTCGACTGCAGTCATGTGTGCGGATGTTTGGATTCCCTCCCCCTGACTTTGACGTTTCCAGTCGTCTCTTCCATAAAACGCGTGCGAGCTGCCTGTTGTCGGCGTTGATCGCGTTGGTGACTATACAATGGTTGTGTTATCAGTGACCTCATTAGTCACCTCCTCTTTCATCTGTGTCCATATAACATATCATAACATTTAACAGATGCGTTGCAGATACCCGTAATTCAATTTTGCCTGGTTGAAAATCGAACATTTCACATATCTGCAACTAAATTATTCTTAGCTACAACTGTCATTTCAGATATCCACGACAAATGAGATCACTTTTGCCAATCATGTGTAGGAGGTTTGTCAGAGATCTCTACAATTCACATGCAGATATCCACCACGTGCATCTGAATTGTAGAGATTTGCTATTCCAGTTTGAGACGTGTACAAGTGGACTCTGACGAGTCATAGTTCCCGGTACATTAAAGATCTGTCTGTTCAGACCTGTCTGCAGACACACATGAACTCAATGTCCTCATGTAAAACATGCGACTCACATCACAGCTCACCTAAAAATGTTGATTTTCTAATCTCGTTAAGCATGAGAACACCCTCCCGTGTAGATGCGTTAGGTTTACCCATCACTCAGCTCCCCCGTCCTGTCGGAGATCAGTCAAACGTTGTGTTTACACGGTGGGTTTATCTCCATTGCCAGATAGGTCTGGAGTGGGAAACATGGGCGCCTGCCTACTGCCGGCTTCTGCCGTGGAGGGCATCAGAGGACATGGTGACTGTTGGGATGTATGTACAGTGTGTGTGTGTGTGTGTGAGAGAGAGAGAATGCCTGTGGTCTTTAATTTATTGTGGTGGCTTTATGTGTAGAGGACTGTCGCTCACATTAGCGACATCATTGTGCTTTTATCTGCCCAGTTCCTTGTGGATTAAGGGGGAAAAAAAAAACATTAACCACAAACTTATTTAGAAGGGATGGAGGGGGAAGTCTGTGGGGGGTTCCATTCTGACTTCCATGCAAGGGCAGGCAGACATGTGGTTGGACGTTTGATGTCAGCCTCACGGAATCTGTTTGCCAAAATGGCTCATGAGCGACGAAATCAATGTAACTCTGCTTTGCTTAGTTATCTTTGAGTCACCCTCCTGGAATGGAGTGAAAATATATATCTATGTACATGTATAAAACCTTTAAGGCGGATACGAAGGCACCCTTGGTTTACTGTGGATAGATCAAAAAGATAACTCCTACTGAGAGCAAACAGGCGGGGGCCCTCTGAAGCTTTAAAAGAGCCAAGAAATGTGATGATCCCTCTTGATTCTTCCCTCAGATAAGGACCGACAGACTTGTCACAGGTGGGATTGTGAATGGCAGGTCCTTTCTCTCATGTGAAGGCTTTTCTCAGAGAGCTCAAAAGAGCTAATTAAAAGAGTTTCCAACTACTGTATAGACCCCAGAGTGAAGTTAGCCGGGCCAGCGCCGCGTCGCTGGCGTAACCTTGGAGCTTCTGCCCGTTTGACACTGATACTGAAACAATAAACACATCCATTCAATACAGATATGAAAACAATTCACACCTTTTTATGATCAATGGGAAGATGAGTAACAGTGAGAGCGTTTTATGCTGCGCATCCCGAATCCGTGCGATGGCTTAATGCAGTCCTCGGCGTGGACCCTCTGGCTCAGCTGGACATACGAGATATTTATAGATCCAGCTATCCTGTGGATTGATTGTCTGGTGGGTTGTTCTCTATCGACCCAGGTTTCAGGAAACAAACACACCACAGGTCAGACCTCCTCGCGCACGCACACACACACACACACACACCTCGGGAATGCGGACACTGACCATATCCAGCCGTAACACGAACAGGACGCAGCACATGGCTGCGGTTTATTTTATTTAGCTCCAGTTTGGGATGTCTGTCTGAAACCCGGGGTGGATGTGGGGGTGGGGGAGTGGGTGTGGGGGGGAGGGGTATTTTCAAATTAAAAACTGAAGCAGAAATGGAAAAAAAAACTAGATAATTCTGAGTCTGATGAGCAGCTGAATGTCATGCACACCCTGCAAATGTCTCGGGGGCCCATCTTTCACCGGGGGTGTGAGGCAGCACTGTGCCTCATTTTAATTTCTCTTGTTTTTAGGCGGCGGACGCCGTCACTGTCAATGGGCCTAAATAATAACGCTTTATCTGCGCACGCGGTGCAGCTTGCTGATGCTACTTAGCTATTATGCTTTGGTCGAGGCACAGAAAGAGACAGAGAGAGAGGCCCCCCGAGCCCCTGCTGCTATAATTTAGGGCGCTCTTATCCGTGCCATCAGTTCAGATTGTAATTCAAGAAGCAACAGTGTGGAGGGCCTGGTCCTTTTTATATGCGCAGCCATTATTGGGGCAGTAAGATACAGTAGTGGCTTTTAGCCCAGGAGAGGCCAGACAGAGATGGGCTGTCGAAGTGTTTTACAATTGAATGTGCTAAACTGCTGCCACCAGCCTTCCACACAGGAAGCCAAGGATGAGTCCTGATTCAGGTCTTTCTAGCCCCCTCCTGCTGTCCTCTGCTCTGGGCCTCTGATGGGCAGAGAGGACCGGGCTGTTATCCCCTCTGGTAATTACCACCATTAAAGCTAATCCTGGTCCAATTCAGGCTGCCTTTGTTTTGAGCTTTATCTCTTCAGTGATGGAGAGTTTCTCCTTTCAGAGCAGCACACAATGACACAGTTTTTTAGAGTTGGTAATTATGTGTTATATCCCCTCTGCTAGGAATAGGATGAAAAATACTTGAGATGGACAGGTGTATATCTGCTTTTTTCCCCCTCCCACTACCTCGCTCTCTCTTCATCTTCTCTGACCTTTGTCTGCTCTCACTATCAGTCAACTCTTTCACCCCTTTTCATTCAGGATGACAAAAAAGATCATTGTCAAACTCTGCGCTGGGTGTTATTGAGAGATTAACAAGAACGAGCATGAATTTATCAATCTCTGCCACAATACTACGATAAATGTAATTATATTCAGTACTTATTAGCACCATGGTAATGCTGGCCCCTAATTTTTCCCTGTAATTGCGGCTCTATTTTTACGAGGTGTTAACTGCTATTAATCACATTGATGATTCAGTAAATGTAGCGCAAAAAATTCCATTCAATTC
Source organism: Centriscus cristatus (assembly GCA_037832705.1). Classification (NCBI taxonomy): domain Eukaryota; kingdom Metazoa; phylum Chordata; class Actinopteri; order Syngnathiformes; family Centriscidae; genus Centriscus; species Centriscus cristatus. Next base: position 1,734,037 of record JBBMJM010000004.1, on the reverse strand, counting down.
CATTTCCTCCGACCTATCTCTCAGCAGATCTGTCGCTTATCAGAGAAATAAAAGATCATTGTTACATAAAAGAGGGGAGAGAGAGTAAGCGAGGTCCTTCCAAGCAGAACCTATTTTAATGGATTTTTTTCATCATTTTCCCCCAAATCACTTGTCATAATTTTCAATTTGCCCATTTTCACTACTTTCTTTTAATTTTTATGATGATGTTCTGCAGCTGGAAATAGACCGGGCCTCAGTTAGGACAGATATCTGCCTGATAAATATCTGGTGCGTGATGGAGGGGCTCTTGTACTAATCAGTATCGTGATACCATGTCTTGTACTCGTGTTAATGCCTGTGACAGTATTCTACCCAGGGAACTTGCTGGCGATCGCACATACATTAACATATGTTTTGGTCGGTTCAGAGCGAATCACATTGACCTGTATTGATTTCTTGCAGACTTAAAGCCAATTTTCAGTGGTGTAACAATGCAGGGTGGAATCCGTGGAGATCTTATATCTTCTAGAAGAAGAAGCGTAAAATTGCTGTCCATCCAATGTAATGAACTGAAGCAAAAAGGCAATGCTAATGCTAACTAACCCATTCCTTGAAGGCTAGCAAGAGCATATCAGCAACATTACATCGTCATCCGACCTCCTGATGAATCCTGTTGGCATCCAGGTTTCTGTCACTCGTGCTCAGATTTATTCAGTTAATATTTGGACTATTTCACTGATTGATAATTCTGTCCACTAGGGGACAGAAACAAAACAGGTAATATGTTTTATTGCTAAGTCACTTAGCTTGTAGCATGCATATGAAGTAGCGTCAACTTTGAGCCTGTGATGGCGAGGTATGATGATGAAGAGGAGGAAGGGCGCTAACGCAGCGAACCTCAGACTCCACCTCTCCTAGCTACTGCGGCTCTGTCTCTGTGTGGACATGACTTCAGCTAATAGCTAAATAGCTAACATGCACCCCTGCATCTGGAGGTGTGACATCAGTTTCATTGCCACCAGTGTCAGTAAAAATGTACAGAAGTGGGACACGGTGAGTTAGAACAGACTCATGTTCTGACTACGCCCCCACACCGGCGCGCCGCTCCTCGAGGAGGAGGAATGGCTGCTAGTGCACATCTTTAATAAGCGCCATCTGACGGCTATGATGGGTGTGATCGGCAGACCGGATTCAAACGCTCTCGTTATATCTAGCAGCACACTACACCAGCTTTCCTCCGGCATGTTCACACTTTGTTCAGTTGCCCACTCACAGCTCATCCTCAGTCCAGATGGCGCTTCATTTCCTGGTCCCGGGCCTGCTGTGCAGGGACCGTCTCTGATTGGTGAGCCCACCTGCTCCCCCCGCTGCAAGGGAGGTGATTGACAGGCGCCTTCCCCAAACAGAGGCCCTGCCGTGGCTGACATCCTGCAGTTGAGTGACAGCCCTCCTGGCGTGGGGCTCCCTGCAGATGATTCTGGGCATGACATCATTAGTTTCTCTCCATCAGACAGCTGTTTCTGATTCCTGGTGTTCATAAAATCGAGCATGTGATTCTACGCCGGGCGTAGAATACTTTAATTAAGCTCTGCAGACTGTGTGCCCATCACAACTGCTGCTTTGTCGAAGTAGGAAACTTGAAGTGTGTTGATTTGATATAAATCAAACAGAAAATGGGCATATTTATAATGATAACTCAAAATAAAATAAGTTATTGTGTAAAGATAATGAGAGAAAGGGTTCAGAGGAAATATAGTTTTATTACAATGTGATAAGTTACATTAGATTTTATCACATTTTCATCACTTGTTTTCAACAGTATCTTTATAAACCGAACTCAGATCATCAGTCGTTTCTGTTTCTGTTCTTCTCATCTCCTCACCGTATCGTCCTAAACAGACAAACTGCTAAATGTAGACATGTTGCAACGTGACGGATAAGCAGCTTCCGACCCCCCAACAAACAAACAAACTGACAAGTCATTGGTCGTACGAGTGAGTCTGATGTGTAGCAGGAGTTTGACGCCAGCGTCCAGTCAAATACATCATCAGGGTTTCTTCCTCTGGACTCTCACTGTGTATTAAATACCATTAAAATCAAAGTACGATCCATTTCTGCCACAGTGTTCTACTGAGTGTCCCTCAATGGATGAGAACTGGGACGTCGCCTGTCCTGACAACACTGCAGCTGAGTGACGGGGCGAGAACGCAGTGGTCAGAACATCGGCTGCAGCACCGTCTGCACGCTTTGGCCAGATGGCCTGCTTCAGGTGTGTGCGTGTGTGTGTGTGCGTGTGTGTGGCTCAGGCGTCTCAGGGAAAGCAGGAAGGCAGACATCAGTGTCTGTGTATCTCAGAGGAGCAGTCTACACAGGTAGCTAATGGATACGCTGCCTCCGACACCCGCGGGCATCCTTGGGCGATGCGCTGGCGCAGCGCCAGCAGGAATCAAGTGTGTCATCATCCAGGCCACAGGCAGAGATCGCCGAGGGGACAGCATTTAGTTTTTTCTGATTATTTATTTATTGTAGGGTTTGGTTGGGACACATTATGGATGCTGCCCCGTTTCCTAGACAGAGACTAGACTATACTCTTTTTCTTTCTTGCAGATTGTGCGCCAACACTAGAATATGACAAATTATTCCAATTTGCGGCGCTGGGCTTGAGCACTGATGTCTGTTTTGCAATCTATCTGAGGACGACGTCTAATTATTAAGTCCATTTTGACAAGAGCAGACTTTATTTAATTCAGTTGTCGCCGCGTTCCAGGCAATTTGTGAGCACTTCTCTAAATCAGACTGTAAAAATATGCTTTGTTTTGTTTTTGTTTTTTTAAATCTGTTGAGATTAACCATCTGGCTGTGTGGTTGTGCGGGATGCAGGCAGGGAATCTCTGCTTGTTAGTGACTGGCTTTCACAGCTCTCCCTCCGCTGAGCTCAAAGCTTACTGAGTGACACCGCTGCCCACTCACACAGACAAAAATACCCCACTAACTGGATGGCATATGTGAGACATTCACCGCAGGGTTTCGGCTCTGCGTGTTCAACAGAAAGGCAGACCGTGGGTGAATGAAAGGCAGCACAAGTGTCTTTTTTCCCTCTTTCTATGGAGTAATACATTGTCAAATGTGGTGTGGGAGGGGGGGAATTAACGCACATGCAAAGGAGAGGCGAGGGAGGTAAAGGGAGAAATCGTGGCTGATGGCTTTTGTAGATAAGCTGATCGCCCTCACGTGAAAGTCCAGGACGTCCTCCCCTCGGAGTCCACGTCCACACGGAGACGCTGTGTAGTCGAGACACACGTCCACCCCCCCGTGGCGTGCGATCGCCCAAACGGTGACAGAATTCAAATCCACCACCACAGTGAATCCGCAGACTTTCCGGATCAAGGTGTCATGACCCCATCCCCTGACCTCTGACCTCCCATATCGCATAACGACAACAACAACAACGTCCAGGCTGTGTTGGTGCTGCAGCAGACAGTGAGTCTGTTCTGTTTGAAATGTTTTTTTTTTCTGGCTCTCTGTGTTTTTCTTCGCTTACGTCAAACGATTGCACATGATAGTGATCGGATCTGGTTACCGTAGTAACTCCGATATGATCCGCATCGTTTTCCGCTCACCTTTCTGGTCAAAACTCTCCTTTTGGACAGTTCTGTTGGCTCAGCAGACAAGGAAGTGTCTTCTTTTCTCTTTTGGTGACATTCAGTGCCACCTACAGCCCTGGGGTACGAACTACAGCCTAGAGCCGGAGGGGGAAAAAAACGTTTTCGGTATGTGTCGACGTGCCCTGAGAGTTCTGTGGGAACATGAATATTTGTCCAAACGTGGCGCTGAAAGCTGCGAGCGGTGAGCACATGTGGAAAAAGGTGGACTGAAATATGTTCAGCAAATTGTTCTTTGTCAGTCTCGGCCTGCTAAGCTCTTCAGATGGTCTAATTCAATCTGACATGGCTTTACTTCTGTGGCTTCCTCTTTGGCTCGGCCTCTGTTTGTCTTCTCACTCATGTTATAGTCATTATCCATGTTCGTCTGATTGTCCTGCTGGGCTGCTAAAACATGCAGGCATTTGAAGAGAGCAAAAAAGAAAAAAAAGACTGGCCTCCATTGTGAGCGATACAGTCACACCTCTGTGATCAGAAATAAAATTGTCTCTTTACTGGAAAGTGTGAAGCTCGTTTGAAATGTGTGAACTCTGCGCAAACACTGATGGGATTAGCGAAGCCAAATGAAAGCCACAATGTGGAATTCATTTGGCTGTCAGGACCACAGTGTTCAAAAAAAAAAAGAAAAAGAAAATACTTTTCACACAGTTCCTGCAACAGGAGAATGTTTTTTGGTGAATGTCCAAGCCTCAGAAATCCAAACAGTGAGAGAAGGAAATGCTTTTCCAACATGAGACAAAAATTCACACGTCTTTGACGGAGATTCTACATATTGCATGAGGAGAGGGACATAATGAGACAACAGGGGGCGCCACGCTTTAAAACCACACAGAATCCACACTGCACAGCTCAGCAGAGTGAGGAAATGCTCACAGGAGGCAGCTGGTTCATTCACACACACACACGCACACACACACACACACACACTTGCAAGGCATTCAGTGCCTGCGAAGAGTTAAAAACAAGAAACCTCTCTGACATTTACGAAGGGCTGCTGCTTCTTTTCAGATGCACTGTGGGATATGACAATACCCGCGGCAGGAGAGGCATTGAAAAGACCTGTGGGGGAGACAGGAAGCCTCCACGAACACGATGCACCTGGTCTACCTAAAAAAAGAAGAACAAAAAAAAAAAGAAAAAAGAAAAAAAAATAAAGACCCACTTGATGGAGTGAATGTTGGAGGACAAAAGGCCCAATAAAACAAATGGAGTGGTGAAACAAATGATGTCACCTGGCTGGGCTGCTGCCACGCCGGCGCTCCGGTTCCACCTGGAACAAGTCACCTACTTTATTTATCCTCCAGTATCCCCTTCTTGCTGTTTGGATTGCTTACCGACGCAATTTTCCAAAACACACTTCATGGATGCGACTCGTGCCATCAAAGAGCGCGGGAGGGACATTAGCATAGAGGAGTGTTTGTGCTTCGCATTGATAGTCCATTTACTCCGACAAACATCAAAGAACTGAGCATCAGCTTTGTTGAACGCCACTTACAGCGGGTCCGGGATGTTTCCAGTGAAAGGCGGCGAACAAGGTTATCGGCGAGCCTCCTCGCCGCCGAGACGGAGCTGTGATCACGAGGGCCGTTGGATGACACGATATAAAACTGTTTATTTTCTTCCCTCGATGAACTGAAGCTACATTGAACTGAGGACCGTCATTTACAGCCAATCAGCCAACGACACATGGTCCAGACATGGAATTATGAGTGTGTGTGTGTGTGTGTGTGTGTAGCAGGTTGTTAATCAGGATGTATTATTGGTACCAGTGTTGGGAGGAAATATTTATTTTATTTTATTTTATTTTATTTTATTTTATTTTATTTTATTTTATTTTATTTTATTTTATTTTATTTTAT
>JBBMJM010000004.1:1667842-1682864 GCA_037832705.1 Centriscus cristatus | reverse complement strand
CTAGATTTCACACCTCAGTGCACCCCAGAACCCAACCTGCCCGACCTTATCACCCCCTGCCACACACACACACACACACACAGCATTTACACACACTCCTCAATTCATTCTACAATATCCATCCATGCTGATTACTCTTTTCCTGAACCAAAACCTATTCCATCCAATCATAACGTTATAAGTAACATAAGACGAGGGACGGTAGAGTAAGTTATCATAGCGAAATGCAGCATTATGTGATGTAGCATAGCATTATTGAATGTATCGTTACAGAATGGAAGAGAGAGGAGACGTCCATAGTACATTATAAACACATGTTAGCATAGCGGTAGATAGCATAGAATTACACAACGTAGAGTTACAGAAAGAAACTAAACAGTGTCACACAATGGATCACTACATGATGTAGCATAGCAACAGATAGCTTAGCATGACATTACACAATGCAGCGTTACAGAAATAAACATATTGCTTAAGCCTATGTAGCACAGGTAGCTTTGTGTATCCAGCACATATAGCATAGCGATATGTGACACGATTTCAGAAATACACAGAATGTAGCATTTCAGAAAGGTCACAAAAGAAGGAAATGCCCTGCAGAAAGACATAACGCAGCACTCGGTAACTAATTGTTTTGCGAAACAAACGGAACTGTGGGATGTTAAATCAACAGGAGAGACATTGTCATAACGTACGTCTGTGGAATGTGACGCTTTGATTTGCTGTAGCGTTCCTGTCCCTCTTCCAGCGTGGCTGTGAGCTAGAATAATCAGGAGAACGCCATAAGGCTCCTGCCTCCTGACAAGTGATCAACAAACAATGATTTATGAGGCCATCTTGTATCAGGGGATGACCATTGATTTAAACGCACAAAGAAAACACACATGCGTAGACACACGCAGCGTCTGCCTCAGATGACCACACGCATAAATCAGATGCAATACCTGCACGCGTCGTCGCTGGTGTGGTTTTGTGCTGACCCGCTCTGTTTGCCTGCCAGTCACTCGAATGAATATCAGAACTCATGAGGCCACAATCTGATCTGAATTTGAACTGTGATACGATCAACGCCGCGCACGGATAAAAGTCCCTTCAGCGCACCGAATGAACGAACCGTCTGCAAATCAATGTTGTCACACCGTGGATGCTGATTCCACAGTTTCTCTTTTTATGTATCGATTGTCACAGAGACCTGTAAGAAACATGTTCTGCTGTTTGGAATCTGTCTGGATTGTGGTCTTTGCCCCTGTTGCTTGCTCTGGTACGCTGACATGCGTTGTTTGACACACACACTGTGTTTTATTACCCTGCCAGCTGCTGGGTCATTAGACATCACTCTTTGTCTTAAATTGCAGTATCATATTTTTATGTGTACTGGAAAGAAGCAGCTTTGGCTACTGATTAATGAGTAATCAAATGGCTTTCAGTTACTATGGAATGAAAACATTAATATGAGATGTGCTGAGTGAGAAGAAGGGCGCCTTTATTATGTTACCGGTCTTTTTCATCATCCCATAGATCTGTCACAGGTTCGCGGCGTCGAACGGATTAAGAAGCCATATTAGTCATCAAACATTAAGCCACCCTAGTCTTCGTAGAGCGGGTGCAAGCTGTCGTCATCATGTGGGGAAGATTGAACATGCGAGATTTCTAGAACAGTTCAATTTATAGTCAATTACAGGAACATTGCACTGATGCAAATTGAGTAATGCTGTGCCCCCAGACATGGTGGTAGGAAACAAGTGTTGTTTTTTTATAAAACACACCTCCGATACATCAGACAATGTACGGATGAACTCGAACTCGGTGTTATTGTCTTTCCTTACCACAGATTGATCGCCACTGCAGTCAGGTCGATATGCGTCCAAACATGACGTTAATAAGGTGACTGGGCCGACTGTCTATACCACAATGCCACGGACCGGGATGATGCAGATGTTTGTGTGTGTGCGCGCATTTGAATGGACGTGGCCCAGCCTTTCACGTCTTTCTTTGCTGTGCGATGATAAGAACGGGTATCATTGTGGTCGTGGCAATTATACCGCTGTTAGCAGTTGCTGTTGGTCACAGGCAGCAGATGAAAAGGACGGGATCCATATTGATTACCTGCCATTGTAATGAGATGACCAAGTCAAGCTCCCAAACAGCAGCAGAGCCTGTGTTCTTGTGTGTGCTGTCGATTGACTCCCTCAATGCTTTAACTTGCACGGTGGCAGTGGAATAATGGGACGTACAGCACAAATCCAGGATTTGAGATTCATGTGTCTCGCCCCACCTTCTTTGGCTCTGTGCTCCTTTCAGCCCGGAAGATGATTGAAAGGCCTCTGGTGTCTCCCTGCTTTACGTGGATAAGCAGTTGTCATAGGAAACATCAATACTTGAATGGATAGACAGTTTTATCCATTGATTAAACACTGAGTGAACGCATGAGTACTCACCCTGACATCCATGCCAGTAACTACCCTTCCACCATTTTTGTGATTTAGGGTACATTTGTGCAATGATCTCTAAGTGCGTTGTCATTCCCCCTATTCCTCGCCATATTTGCAAGAGCATAATCGATAGCCTCATTTGATCGCTAACACGAGGCAATGGAGAACGGAGCTAGTCTGAAATGCTGTGTTTTATGCTGTTGTATAAGGTCGAAGCCATGTTTCTCCTGCACAGAGAATTGGTTCAGAAATGGCCCCATCAACATTGATGAAGCAATGACGAATGAGAATTATGGTGTGACAGGTCAAAAATTGCCACTTGGAAAATTCCAATCAATCAAAACCCTTCATCTTACGGTGGAATTACATTGTTAGTCATGAGTTAGGCTTTACGGGGTCCTTCGGTGAAGTAATGTATAACATATAGTACATTAATTTAGTATTATAGTTTCACTCGGCCCAAGATTGAAACTACCTTTTCCCCAAATCAAATCCAACCAACCACCCGCCTGTATTCATGTCACGTATACAGTTTTAATAATGCAAAAACATGTGGGTCTCCTGCAGGGCCTGGTCAGATAGTCCTATTATGGTCATTAGACAATCAAATGAGAATAATCTCCCCCGATCTCAATTAGAGGGAAGCCAATTCTCCTGGTGCCTTGTTGGCCTTTCCGAGAAGCACTGAGTCTTCACAGGTGCGTTACTACCGATTGCTCCTTTGTGCCCCGGAGATTTGATTTCACTGTGTGTGTATGTGCTATATGGCAGCAGAGGGAAATGCCATTGAGGAAGGTTTTGTTGGTGAGTATGGAGTGGAAAGGCTACAACTCGTTCCAGGCTTCCATGATATGGTTTCATCACTGACAGACACTCAGTTAATGCTTCCGACCGACCGAAGGTTTGCTGTTGCTGAATCTTCTGTATCCCTGAAACATGCACAGTTTGGACGTTATACATTCAGGGATTATTTGCAAACTATGATAACCAGCTAACGCTGACCGACCATTTCTGCTTTGTTCCTCGAGGGGCAACGGTCACAACAGCACACCGGGTCCATGCTTGTGCCACAAGACTACCAAACTCGTTTCCCGTGGCCAAGTGTTGATCAGAGTTACAAAGGGAGGGGGCATCCAACTTGGTTTGACGAGTCTAACACAAAGCGTCAGCGTCTTTGGATCCAGTACAAATTCTACCTTTAGCATACATGATTATACATCCTCCGCTGCTCCAAAGCCTGCTTTTGTCAAGGGTATCCGTTTGCTCGGCCCTTGGCAGAACCAGCAGTGGCTCTTGCCCTCAGCATTAACCCCGGCTGGCTCCTAGAGGTTAAAACCCCTCTCTCTTGATTTACAGCAGTCAGTGGACACGGCGTCCATTAAAAAGATGTAAATTTGGGCTGTTTGTAGTGAGAGAGGTGCATGAACCCAGCGACGGACCACCCACTCTTTCTCTCAAACAACACTTTCCACGGCAATGGCTCACAAATCAGGGGGGAGCTTTCATTTTGGGAAGGTCACAGACCTTTTTATCACCTCTTTAGGACACCCTTTGGTGCTATCTCTCATGTTGCACTGGATGCTGCACATCCATTTGATGCACAGCCATTGGGCAGTAGTGGCTTGGCCGCAGATCAATGACGAGCAAAAAGTGAAGGGAAAAAGAAGTAGAACCTTCCAGTGTTATTCTACAGTCAAATTGGCACTGAAAGGAGATTCTGCCATTTTATAACCGACTCGCAATTTACATTTATCCTCACACAGAGCTCACGCACGGTGTGGACATCTTTGACGTCTGCCTTTTGGCGGAAATGTGATGGATGGATTAAATGTCACCTATGCCCTGGGTGTTTCCATCAGTGTGTGTGTGTGTGTGTGTGTGTGTGTGTGTGTGTGTGTGCTTCTGTTGTTTGTTTCTGTCAGATGTTAATGTTGTGTCTGTCAGTCTTTTCAGCCACTTGTGTCCTGATGTGCTGGAGCATTTGGTTCCTTCTCCAGTTACCCCGTCCCTCCCTCACCTCCCCAAACCCTAACCAACACCACCACACACACACACGCACACCACCTTTGCTAAACACTCACCCAGACACACACACAAACAAACACAACCACACACACACACAATTAGCCAAGATAAACTGGGGTTCTGTGACTTCCTGTAGATTGCTGTTCAGATAAAACCCTGCACAGAGACACACTGGTGTCAAACAGCCCCTCTGGAAACAGCAAGAAGAATCACTCGCAAAAAAGCCAAAGTCCGCCGATCCTCCTACGGCATCCTCACATCCAATATCATTTCTGGTTTTGCGCACTTCATTCATCCACCAACCTGGAATCAACACCCTCATGAGGCCGTGGACATTTCTGAAGGTGTGACTTTGTAAAGGATCATACTTATCTCATCATTATCGCCAAAGACTATTTGAAGGGTTTTGGGCAATACACAACTTCGAATCCACTACTCATGATTGAAATTTAATTTTAATCACACTGTGCAGACGTCTGCCAGGGCTTCACACCTCTGACGGGGCCGTAGGAGAGGTTTGTCCTGACTGTTGTTTGATCTGGCAGTGAGGGATCAGAACGTCTGCCGCTGCCATGATTACTATTACGTTAAACCTCCACTGTTGAATTGGGATTGACTACTTTTGGGTAATCCTGTTGAATATGTACAAGAATACATGACCCCTTGGTGGACGCCAATACAAATGGACTAAAAAGTTAAGATACAACTCTTTGACATGATCACATTTTCAATTACTGATAATTGTATGAAGAGGTTAAGGACCAACCCGCCTTGAGATTCCCAAAGTGAGAATCATGCAGTGTTTCTTCTCTTTTTTCTGCTTATATGTGTGGTAAACATGTAGAGAACAGGGCACACCTGAGACACCGGCTGAATAAGACAAGGCAATCAGCTGATCATTTAAAAACAGCGGTTAAGTACTTTTCGAGCAGTACCGCCCCTAATGAACAGGAGTCCGTCCCTCCGGTGTGCATATTGCTGCACTTAATCTTGCGTATTGCTGCCTGGAGTGCCATGACAACAAACGTGAGAATAGATTTCATCGCTGCTGTACTGTTAGTAAAACTCCACTGCTGGCTGAATGTCGAAACACATTGGAAGGGCTAATCATCGCCAGTGTTTTCTTACACTTACACATTTCCCAGCAGATCTGAGTCCTTCCAGAAGTAAAGAGATAGAGTGGGCAGAACGAGCCGAGAGAAAAACTCCAAAGTGTCTGTCACCATGGCATCATTAACACCCAGTGGTGCTGGAACGAGGGAGGGAGAAGGAGAGCGGACGGGGCCTCCAAGCAGTAGGAATGAAATTGCAAACCCAAGGTTCCTGATACAACCTGTTATTATTTTTGACACAAGCCATTTACAATAGCTCTGAAGGTGGCAATGGAAAATGTAATATTGATTGTATGCCCTCAAGCCTTTGCTCTGCTGACTTCTAAACGTCACGCGTCTCACATATGCCGTCTGTGATGATATGGTTCTCCTTTTTTTTTTTCTTTTTTTCTCGGTTTTGTTATTCTCACTTCCACAAATCCTATTTTAGCAGCGTCCCTGATGTTTGATGAGGTAATTACACCAGTAGATTGGGAAAGCAAAGGGAGGTTTTGAGAGACGTGAAAGCTCAGACGAAACAATGTGACGATACGCTGATGTGACAGGTGCTAATATGTCCACTGGCGATCTGGACTTCACCTTTTTTCATGGACGTCTTTTATGAAGTGATCCAAGTTTCTCATTCCTTCATTGTTATTATCATTATTCCAGCAAAATCTTCACAGAAAACACACGGGGGGTGGGGGAGAGGCGCAATCCAGCTTTTCTTAAGCCCAGATGTGTAATGTCCTGAGACACGTTTAGCTGTGTTTGTACAGACATGTCGGCAGTAGAAAGTAGAGGAAGCCATTAAACTCCTGAATCACAGTGACAAACTAAACAAACCAAGGAACAACTGGGAAGATATTCTGCCCGCGGAGTAGCCTGTCTCTGTCTGCCATTGACAGAAACCTGTCAAAACCAAACCAAACATGTTTAACAAGGCCCTCAGAGGACAGGAGTCAATTGTGAAAGCCTGTGTGAGGTGCAGCGGAAGTCTCGGTATCAGGGGAGATTGCAGGGGTTATCTGCCAATGTGTTAATTACTGCCGGCCTTCTCTCACTCAGGAGTGAGGCAACTTCCAGCTTGTTTCTGAAACAAATGCATCGGCTGCTCTGCTAAAAGCTGCGTGAGAAGCTGACAACATGTTTTCTTTGGTGTCTTGGAACGCGCCGTTAAGGAGGTCGATGCGTCTTGAAACGATCCCTTAAGAATCCAGCTTTGTCAAAAGCATTCGCCTGTAGCTCCTGCTATCTGGTGTCCTCATGAATACAACACACGTGTCAGCTAATCACACTGTCACAGAATCAGCTCATGTTAGCGCTGTCATCAGTCGTCTGCCTCTTATTCTCTCATGTGTAGTTTGACCGACACGGTTTTATCTCTCCCATCACATTAGGTTGAGAGGAGGAAAATCACTCTTAATGACACAGAGCTTATTGGCTTTGTGTTTTGGTTTACCAGTAAATGCCAACCATGGCAATGGGATTTCCCTACATAAGCCTTTACTATCAGTTTACAATAACTCCTATATTCTACCATCATCCTTGTGGATGTGGAAGCACAATACAGCGGTCTGCAGCTTTGCTGAAGGATTGATGCAACTCGATCCTGTGAAGTTGCAGCGGGAGCTAAAAGGTTTTTACGCTCTGCGAACAAATGAAATCCTTGTTTACTTTGTTGGTGTTGTCGTCGGTAGTGAGTTATTTATGTTTACGTATAAAAGCAAGGACAATAAAAACAGTTTAAAACGAGGTAATATTGAAAAAGGTTTTAAAAGAAAAAAAGGGACTTAGCAGGGTTTTAAAATATTTCCAAAATACAGAATTAATGATGACGTCCATGCACAATTCACCCAGTTCCCAAAACTGAGCATTATAAGGTCTGGTATCAACCAGTCCCGGTTTGTTCCTTATCCTTTTTCCAAATCTCCAACAGTGTGCTAATGAGCCACAGTTCCATCAAAAGACATTTCAAAGTTGCTGTGACATAAAATTAGCCTGCATCCTTAAAGGATGAAATGATTGAATGAATGCAGAGATCCATCATTGAGACATCTACCACCATTCAGTCAGCAATAATTGATGCCCGGAGGCTCCCGTAAGGCCTTTTTTTTATGTAGATGCTAATGAATCTGCTTTCTAATTCGTCAGCCAACACTGGTTAACAGAAAATGTTAATTTGAAACTGGCCGTCAGGAATGGAAACTAACGGTTAGAATCCGTTCGAGGAGTCAATGGTAGTGCATCTGTAACGGTTTCAAGTAGGTTCGCTGCTGAGCAGCTGACAAGTACCAGTATAAGGAAGAAATAGTTAACAATTTAAACATTCCTGTTAGCCAGGAAATGCCAAATTTGTCAAAAAAAAAAGACTTCACTCCTCTCCACTGCTGAATATCTGTGATAATTAGTTGCTGTAAACTATTCCAGACATCTGTAATTCTTCAGATGCCAAACAAGATTGATTAAAGTCGCGGATTAATTCATTCCCCTTTAAAAAGCGGCTGAACTCTTGCAGCCGTGACTCATGCGTGCCACTCACGAAAATGGGGATAACCGTCAGGAGAGAATGGCTTTTAAATATTGGAAGAACTGTTTGAAGCGTCAATGAATATTTAGAGATCCACAGCTTTCATGTGACGGGGTTGATGTGATGTCAAGACCGCCGTCTCTCTAGTATCGGCGTCCTGCGTCTCTGCTGTCACACATGATGTCTGTTTCACGGACACTGAGAATTATGTTTGCGCCGGGGCTTCCCATGGCGAGCGGGCCCAGAAGTTTTGATGATAACTGGAGAAAGAGGCTGTGAAAGAGGAGAAGATCAAATCAGCAGCTCGAGCGGGCCTCATAAGTGCTGATCCCCCCTGAGAGAGTTTGTAGGATCACAATACTTCCCATAAAACAGCAGGAACCCGGCCAGCCGTCTGAAAGGGACCTGCTGAACTGGAGAAGGGAGAGAGTGGAGGGAGAGGCTTCTCGTATACACAGGTTGAATGAGGGTCTTAGTGGTCAACCTATAGAACTGGAGCGAGGATGGTGGAGTGGGAGGTGGTATGTGGAGAAGAGAAGGCCAGGAGGGGGGTGGTTGGGCATGTTGGTCATTATGTGAAGCCTAAGTACAACACCAGTCCCTCATTCTGCCGCTGCTGAAGGTTCACGTCCCTGCTGTGTTTACCACAGGCTTCCTATGGATTCACTTAAATCAGACAGGAATAAAAGGCGGGACTGTGTTGTCCCACTGCCGCGCATTTACCTGAGGCTTACCCTCGTGACCTCGGCTCTGCATGTCCCTCAACGGGACGAATTATATTACTGATTAAGTTCTTTTGTGTCTTTGTCATAAAATGCTGTTTTAAAATGTTGACTAATTTGAAAAGAAAAAAAAGAAAAGAGAACTGTTTATATGCGTATATTTCTCTGCGTATTATGAGGTTTCATAAATTACCCCACCAGGGTGGGACATAAACCAGGGGTTTACAGCCTCTTTTTAAGCGGCGTGTATCTGGGTTTGGAATGTAGTTATTGGAGAGAAGTAATTCTGTGCTCGTTCCCCGCAGTGAGATAAAAACTGTCGCACAATGCAGCGTTCTTAAAACCCAGAGCTAAGTGGAGAAAATGAGCGCGCAAATGCCTCATTTCAGCTTGTGCAGTCGTTACCTGGTTGAGGGGACGTACAAGTATGAATGCATGGAATAAATATGTCGCTGTTTTATGAAGTGTGAAATGGACCAATGCAAAGTGTGTCCTTTCCTTCTCTAGCTGCCTGTTACTTCTCGCGGCGGTGACTCCATGTTTATGGGTGTTCGCCAGCCTGAATCTCAACACTTCCACCAGTGAAAAATACTCATAGTGCTAATTCATACCATACTAGTAAGTCAATTGCTGCTTCCTGTCTGAAAAATAAACGCTGTGAGTGTTCTAATGCTAAAAGTTAAACATGTAGAGTTTTGTTTGTTGGGTTCTTTTTACCATCCGACTCTTTCTGATGTTTTCTCTTGACCATTTGTCCAGTTACGATACCCCCGCTTAGAGCTCGGTTGCCAAAGGCCAGGACCTCGTGTTCATTGATTGTAGAGGATCAAGTCACATCATGGGTGACCTTTGAACCCACAGTCCACTCTGGCTCTTGGCCTTAGTGTGCAGCTGTGGTGAGAGTCGGGATTCCGAGCCTGCAGGTCAGGACACCATTAGTCTTCACTGTAAAGAATGTGACTCCATTTGGAGAGACTGAACAAACAACGATAACAATCCCGAGGTAGAACATGATGGCCGCCTGTTTTTAACAACGGGACAAAGAAACAAGTTTCATTTGCTTCTTTCTCTTCACGTAAAACTTCCCTTATCAATCTTGCAAGTTTCCTCTCCTGACAAGTCTTGAAAGTGATAGGAGAACTATCACATGTTGAGCCAGGTGCAGCGGAGCGGATGTGAGTACATTATTAATGGCAAATTCACATGATAGATGATGCTATAAATCTCTAAATGTTTTACACTCTCTGTTGTTGCAGCAAGTAATGAGGTTTTAATGGCTTTGATAGCCAAAACACACGCCCTGAGTGAGCTGCAGCATGCAGCTTCAAGCGTGGTCAGTGAGACCAACGCACATATGGCGCCCATGGTCGGAAATGTGCTCCCTGCTGTTGGGCCCGAGTCCAAACCTGACTGATCTGCTCCTTTGTTCATGTGCTGCGCCTTTTTTTTCACTTGTTTACCACCCAAATATGTCGGGTGCAGTATATCCAAACTCGATGGGCGAAAACTCCACTGCTTTCAGTGAGCTCTTCTGAGTGCTGGAGAAAAGACTAGAGAAGCGTTGTGGGACCTCAGAGCCACAAGTGGCTTCAGGGCCTGTCTATGCTGGATTCTGTTTTGTTAAAGTCTGGGAAAGAGGAAGACCTCATAGTTTCTCAAACCCTTTGAAAAGCTGTTTTTGCGATCGATGCACAGACCGATTCGATAAGCCCAGAGGAGCGAACCCCTGCTCATATGCTCCAGGGAAGATCATTGCTTTTGAAACTGTTGAAACATGTTGATTTGTCATGGGCATCCACTGCTCTACAGGCTTTGAGATGAAGACGCTGGCTCACTCTGAACTCTTTGCCAATTTGTGTCACAGAGGGACAGGCAGTGTTATTGTTTTCCTTCATCTTTCTCGCCAATCTTCTTTCTAGCTGCACCACCCTTCTGCTCTTTCCGTTTTCAGTTTCCCCCAGAATCTTCTTATCAACCTCCTGCAATCTTTTTTACGTCCCCTTTCTCTGTAACATTTTTTTCCAGATACACCTCAGCCTGCAGTGCAATATCTAGTTTACACAAATTCATCCGATCAGAAACAACAAAAACTGGGATGGCTGCCTGAAACTCCAAACTCTGTAGGTTCATCGGATTAAATTAGCACTGTGCGCTGCACATAACCTAGTCCCCTTACAACACATGTCCATCCATAGTTTATCTACTAGGAGCTTTAGCTTGTGGTCTGACAATCTTGGAGGGAATGATGTCATCAGAGCTGGTGAAGAAAACCCTTTGCTGACTCATGCTAACTAGCTTCCTAGCTAGCTGGCTAAGGATGTCATCAGAGACAGTGATGTGTGTCTTTATTTGTTGTTTACTTTTATGGTAGGAAAAAAAACTCCCTTAGTCAAATGCAAAGAGGAAGAACTCCGGTGACAGTAACAAGATAAACTGTCACTTTTTGTGTAGTTTGGCAGTGAGTGAGCTGCTCATCCCTGATGCATTCTCATATAACTGTGACTGACTTTACACAATCAGAACACGTCAGTGTGTTTCATCGGTGAGGAGGGATGGTGTGTGTGTGCGTGTGTGTGTGTGTGTGTGTGTTGGGGGGGAGGGGGGGGGGCGTGCCCCATACTTTTGGAATACACAGGTGGATACCATTAGTATTTCTGAGTCATGAAGGAAAAGGCACCTGCAATAAATAACACTGTTAATATCACTCACTGAATCAATTCATTAGATCTACCTGAAATATTTATGTCACCTGTTACGACATGATCGCAAAACAGGATGATGGATTACAGGTGCTTCCTGCAGGCATAAAGGGGGAGGGGGGGGGCTGATTAAAGAGAAGCGTGAGGTATTTTCTTCCACTCTTCCACCCTTCGTTCCTCTGCTCTCAACCTCCTCCTGCTCTCGCATCGGGTTGTTCGGATGTCTGACAGACACCTTTCCTGTCTAAAAGAGGCCACCGAGCGACAGCATCTCAGCGGTCCAACGTGAAACGATAGCGCCGGGCGTGATGAAAAAAAAAAAAAGAAAACTCAAGATCTTTCTCCATGAAAGGAGCGGAGAGACAGCTGATGGGGAAAGGTTTAGACAGTTGTGCCCGGGTAGAGCATTCCTCACCCTCTGCCGCTACGCACACACATTTGCACTTGTGTTATGGACTGGACCATGTGGATGCCAACACACACACACACACACACACGCACACACACACACTGGGCTGGGTTCTCGACTCATCCATTAGCCCTCACAAACATGCACATCGACATACTGACTGACATTCTGTTCCTTCTGCCAACATGCCAAAGCTCTCTCAGACATTACACACACACACACACACACACACACACACACACACACACACACACACACACTCATATGACCTACACACACACAAGACGAACATACAAACACATGAGCTTGATTAGAAAGCTGTGGTTGGTTGACAAATGGCACGGTGTTCATATTTTGCCTCTGGCGTGGCGGCAGTAATGATTCCATAATTGTCCTGAGCGCTCAACACTCACTTCCAATCAGCATCGAGCGGAAGTCTGCAGCTGGCTACCCACGCCTCAGCAACCTGGAAACACACACACACACACGCACACACACACACACACACACAGACTCGGTTATAACAGTGGTTAGTGGGACTCATAAGACGACTCCTGAAGAAGAGCGGTGTGACTCGCTTATCTGTTGTGTCAGATACCCAGAAAAACTCTGCTGAGGGTGAGAGGAGTCGAGAACGAGGCAGCTGTGCGGCCACATGTGCATACGAGGACAAATCGGAAATCAGTGATGTTTTCAAACACTAACTGACTCACGTTGCTGTGGGCATTGTGGCTTTTTACTTGTAGGTCCTTGTGGAAGTCACAGTGTGCTCAATATTTCATTCTTACTTCTTTTTTTTATCTCTGCACTTAGAGGGATGAAATATTCAAACGTGTAATCTTTTACTTTGTACTTTTATTAGTGGGGTTAAAGATTCATGCAAACTGGAATAAGTGATTAATTGCTGGAACATCTTGAAGGTCAGCGGTGCTGGTGTACTTTGGGACTGACCTCTCTGAGAGTCTGCCAAGAACATCAGAATAGTGGCTGTGTGGAATCACCTTGCCGAGCTCCTCCTGGGTGGTGTGTTTCTGCTCGGAGCAGTGCCCTCTGCAGGAAGCCTGAACGGCTTGTGATGATGTAAGCACATTTCTCCTGCGCTGTGCGGCTGCCTGTGGCTATGAAGTGATGCAGGGCAGGCTGACTCTTAACTCTTTCCATCTTGTGTCAATTTCTCTCCTGCTGCAAATACACAACCTCTGATGGTTTCACATTTATTGGGCTCAGAGATGTATCGTCACACGTTGCCGTTGCAAAACGGGTGGTGGTTCAATAAAAGGCGGCGCGGTGAACGCAGTTGTCTGCGTCAAACTGTGCAAAGTCACTCATTTGTTGTCGGAGAGGATATAAAATCGTCAGCGTCTGACGCTGGCGTGTCACAGGAAGACGTGTTATCCTGGGAGCTGCTTTAAAGGTCTGACAGTACGTCAAGCGTTCGCCTTAAAGTGCAGACTCTCTTGCTGTGTGTGATTAGGATGGATGCCAGTGAAATAATGCAGGAATGATGATGCTGATTCCAGAGCTGGGGGTTTCTGTACTCCACTGTTTGGTGCGGACTGGCTGCTTCGGAGGGAGTCTATAGAAGTTGGCCTACAAGGGCCTTCAGGGTCCTCTGTGTTAATTAACTGATTACTTTGCTAATTGCTGGTTCGATGTGCCTCCTCCCCCATAGCCAACCTCTTCTCCGCTGTGTGGTGACACATCGGCACGGGGAACCGCCCCTCTACGCCAGTGTGTTGGAGAAAGCGATGACACGTTGGTCACTAGATGTAGTAAAGGAAGTTGTCAAATTTAAAGGGAACGCCCTCCTGACCAGGGAAATCCAAGTCTGACATCGGCCCAGAGCATCGGACCGGACTTGGACCAAGATGGCGGTGGTGGTTTTTGTTGTTGTTGTTGTTTTGGTATCACTTAGGTCTTGTGTTTATTTCAATGACGTGTACACATGGAACTGTTTTAGTTGTTGTCCGCGGCAATGGTGTTATGGTCCAGTCTGAGCACCACAGAATGTGATGTGATGAAAGCAGAACTCAAACAATTCTTTTTTCACTGGGAATTTACAAAACGCTAAGTCGCTAAGCATGAGCCAGATGATGAAACATCAACAAACAAACCTGTTCCTCAGAGTTGTGCCTTCTTCCCATTGGTCAATAATCAGGACACTTGTGAATCATTCCAATCTCGTCACTCCGAGGTGAAGAGCTGTGAACAGACAGACACCCGGAGATGAGGCGTCTGGTACCGAGGCAGCTTTGTAACACTACGGTGATTCACTACCACTGTGGGTGGGGTGGGGGGTGGGGGGGGCTCTGTAGAACAACTCTCTGAAAGAAGGGTTCCCACTCCCTTTGTGAGAGTGAAGGAAAGGCCAACTCCCTGAGCGTCACCCAGGTGGTGAAACTCTCGGCTTACACTCACCTAAGCCTCTGAGCGAATGAGATGCGGATCCAGCGGCGGCCCGGGGTGACGTCCCTCACGCTCGCAGTGACTCACTGTCTTCTCTGGAGGAACAAAGTGGGGCTACGAGAAGAGAAACAATCCTCGTAACCTGCGGAAATGTTATATTCCCACATTGTTTTCATCGGTTTGTGTCCGTATCGACATGTTTGCTGTTCACAGGAGGATTGTATGAATTCTTAAATAAATTATTTCTGATAGAAAACCCTCAGGTACACTTGAAGTGTGGACTTGCGATGGAGGTGAGAGGGGATATTTTTTCACCTGTTAATAGGTGTGAGTGAATGGGTGTGTGAGATCCGTTTGGGTGGGAGTGTGTCTCCGATATTTTCTCCCTTTAACCGCATTTCTTTTCCTCTTTTCTTTCACTCCAACTTCCATTAACTTCCTCCCTCCCGTTTCTCACCTCTTCCCTGTATCTTTCCAATTTATTTTGACAGCTCTCGCTCCTTTTCCCATTTCGACTCCCCCACCCCTCTTTTTTTTCACCCCTGCCTCTCCCTTTCTTCTCCCCCTTCTCCCACCCCTTTGGAACGGAGCGTTCTAGTGTGGGTGACAGCAGCAGCTGCAGAAGGAGCAGCTGCTCTGTGTGTGTGTGTGTGTGTGTGTGTGTGTGTGTGTGTGTGTGTGTGTGTGTGTGTGTGTGTGTGTGTGTGT
>JBBMJM010000004.1:1308368-1321118 GCA_037832705.1 Centriscus cristatus | reverse complement strand
GGTATTGGGCCTCTACAGCTTCGACGTCACCTGCCCACCTCTCTCAGTCCTTCCATACACATTCTCCATCCCTGGTTAAGATGGTCATTTGATGAAATTTATTCACAATGACTAACCTTTTCACACCGAATTAAAATGCCAACTCGCACTAACACGAGTATTATTCTCCACACCTTGGAAGAAAGAAGTTGGCCTTGTCAGAACCAAACCCATCCCAGGAGCCGCTCAGACAAAGATTGGCTGAGTCAAAACACGCTCATGTCTCAAGTGCTAAGCATTCCACTTCCCCCTGCACAATAGACAGAGGAGATACGACTTCTCTCCTTTCACCTCAAAGTTTATTTAGGTTGTCAACATTCACAAGAAACTGAAAGTTTCTTCATTTGGAAAAAATCGGGCACATATTTTTTTGTACCACTTCATGTGTCAACATGTAGTTGAGAATGCCGGGCTGATGATTCTACTTCCTGCTTCCGTGTGGGAACAGGAAACCAAACATTTCCTCGCCTCTGCTGTCTCTCAAGTAGTACAGACTTGCAAAATTTCTAGAGCGTGGTTTTACAGAGTTGGTTACAAGAATCAGTCCAGCTGGTCTACGGCCGACTATGCATCTGGTTTTACAGGTACGTAACCCACCTGTCTTCTGCCCAGCTTCGATAGACAAGTTGAGGCAGGATAACCGACACACCCTCCGTCAACATTTACCACAAGAGAGACAGAGTCATGGCGGCGCAGGCATGCCTCACACACACACGCGCGCGCACACACACACACAAAGTGACTCGCCCTTGCAGCTTTTCAGTGCAGACAGAAGCTCATGGAAATGATTTCAATCTTAATTCTAAGCTTCCACCCAGATCTCCTCTAATCCATTAAAGGCAGACTAGGAATAATGTACTAGCCATCCCTGCTGTTGCACTAGATTAAACAAGAGGTGAAAGCTCACGCACGTGCGCAGACAGACAGACACACACACACACAAATGTAACTGTAAAGATAAGCTTGAATTGTGGAGTGTAATGCATAAAGTGCTTCTGGTCAAAAAGCACACGCACGTTGGTTCTAGTCAATGTCTGTGTGTAGGGCAGGGTGTTAATTTTATGATCTTTGCAAACCGGGCTTTATGGAGTGTATGATCCATTCATGCACGTGAATTATTGCACTTGGTTACACACATAAAGCTTCGGCATGCCAGATGGGGCTGCATAAACGCATCGTGTTCAGGACCGCAGCGTATTCAGCTCCTCTTTCCTGTGCGTGTTCTCTCTCTCCACCCATTCAGACACACCTTGATGGCGTAGTATTAATCATGACCTTTTTTTCTCCTCAGTTCACACCCTCCCAGTGGTTCAAACCCCATTGTTCTAGATCCAGATTCCCAAAAGGCTGGAACAGTGGGAGGACTACATAATGCTTCCTTGTTCTCCTCCGCATTAGAGGCCACGTTAAGTGCCGGGGAAGCAACAGGAACAGGAAGCGGGGGAAGATGATGTTTGACACGTTATGTCACTAGCAGGACAAAAATCTGTCAAGACTGATTTCCATCATTCCAAGCCAACAAAAAAAATGGGTAAAACCAAACCTACCAAAACGTTGTTGCAGATTTCCTGCAGCTCCTTCTCCACTTTCTCTCGATATTCCTTCACCAACTGCTGCTTCTTCTCGCTGCCCTCCGTCTTCAGGCCGATGCTGGACAGAACCCTCCAGGCGGACCGCCTCGCCCCGACCACGTTTTTGTAGGCGACGGAGAGCAGGTTCCTCCCTTCGTATGTCAGCTCGCCTCCCATCTCTGTGACCTCCTTCATGGACTCTGCCATGTCGTCGTAGCGCTCAGCCTGCTCTGCCAGCTTGGCCTTCTGAATCAGATCCTCTTTATCCATAGTTTATGTGTTGGGGTGGACTGAAGTGGGGAAAATCAAGGGGAATGTGACAGTCGTGGAACTTGAATAGGTGTAAATTAGCGGCTCGGTTTCTCCCCCACTGCGATGTGACAACCTGTGAAAAGGCGATGACAGAATTAGGTATGACACAGCAGCCTGAGGATGAAACCTGCCGGAATCACGCAGATGGAAAAAATCTTGAGTCGCAGCAATGGCGAAGATATTTCAAACATTCGATGATGCGCTTCCGACCGCACCGCAGTAGTAAGAGACACGAAAATGGACCGTGTTACGTAATTTCGCGTCCGTCCAAGCGTAGCTCAAACACCAGACCTGTCTTCATTAATCAGTGAGTTACTGAATGGACGTTGGCCAAAAGCACTAGGAGCAGCAGGGCGCTGTTGGCGTCACACGGCAATCCGCCACAAAGCTGTCTGGATGTAGCTAGCTCGTCAGTTAGCACGTTAGCAATACTAGCTGTCGTAAGCTACATGGGCCACTCCTTTCAATGAAAAAATCACCACGGCGTTACTCCCAGAAAACTTAACCAACCACAATATATCCATGTATCAGTTAACACGTAGTTGTGGCATTATACAAAAGCGGAAGAACACAATAATGATCCTTTCTCACCTACTGAGGTACAAGGGTCCTTTCCAAATTGGTCCGATTCTAAGATTGGTGAGAAAGGCGAGGAGCGGCAGCGGCAGCGCAAATCCAACTGACCTGCTCAAACGGGGCGGATCACCTCCGCCTCCGTCCTCCAATCAGAAATCGCAAACTTCCTTGACTGGCAGGATCGTTTAACATTTTAAACCAATTGATGTTTAGCGCGGGGGAAGTAGGCGGTGCTTCAGTGATAGTTTGGCAGACCGGAACGCTGCAGCGGCTGGGGCCACGGGGTTTCCTCCAATTAGAGCAGGGGAGAAGACGTCATCGCATTGCCATGGTAATGTGCGTCCAATCACTCCCCGCCTTTGCACGATGGAGCCGCTGGAGGCGGGTGTGGCACTCTGTGCGGGCACATTCATCACGTCCAGTGATCAGTCAGGTTTTTAAGCTTCTTTAACATGAACTTTGCCTCGACTAGAAACTGAGTGAGGCGCTTCTGTGTCTTTCAGAGAGTCTCATTTAACCCTGGTGCTGTCAAATCCCGTTTTAATAGAGTGCTGTCGATATCATGTTTCAAGGTTACTGAGTCCCGAACTGTTTGCTGCAATTTAGACATCAGAGCAGCATCTTTATACCAAATTGACTCTTTAACACAGAAGATATCCTCAGCGCTACATTAGCGCTAGCATATTTTGGAGTCCCGTAATTACATGACTAATTGCGCTATCAGAAAAGATCAAACGATCACTGAAAGTTGAAGGGGAACATGTCGATTGGTTCCTGAACATTGAGCTGTTGCTGTTCACAGGCCGTCATGACAGTAATGACTTCTGGCAAGAGAGGGACTGGGATTACCGTAATAACAGTGACAGCAACACGGCCTTCTTCAGACCAAGTAAAGGAACCGAGCGACACTTCTCAGCTTTCAGGAACTGCCCAGACGTTTCAGACTGCCCGAATAGTCATGTTATTATGGTACTCCAAAGTATGCTAGCATGAATGTAGCACTGGGGATACCGTCGGTGTTAAAGGGTTAAGTGTGGTTAGTCAGATCGTCCATGAGGATCATTATAATGGTCAGTTCTGACTGAAACCTTTCTGGAGGGCTGTTGATTTATTATCTCAATGGTGACGAGGCTGTTTCAGCACGTGCTAACCCTCTGTAATGACACGATCCCCTCCCAGACTCGGGGTGAAGATGGTTTCAGTCAGTAGCGTCCATATTCATCGTATTTAGCACTCATCAGTCCCGGGGGGTGAAAACACACGTTTCCTTTGACTGGTGACGTCTCGGTATGTATCTAAACAAATGCTGGCCCATATAATAATGTGTAACAATGGCTTCTTCTTCTTTAACTGGTTCATTTTATGGCTTTACGGGCCATAAAAGCAGATAGTAAGAATCATGGGCCGACTCTAAAATGGGTCTTTTGTGATCCGGCCGAGTTCCTTACACAATCCAAACCTCGGTGTGACCTTTGAGCCATCTGCTTCCCCACCTGGATTCACCTCTGAGTCACACACAGACACAGACTGACGAGCTGCCAGGTTATGAAAGGCTGGGAGAGATTGTGTAAGAGTTAGAAATCCTCCAGGAGATGATGATGATAAAAGTCATGTTTTCCTCACACCTTGTTAATCACTCTGCAACAAACCAAATCAAGTCAAAAGAAAACAATAAAACGCACATCTGCAGGAAGGTTTGGTTATCTTTTCCTCCAGAGTGTGTGTGTTTAGTCTCACATCGCCACGGTAACCACAGAAGTATTATTTACCACTCCCGACAGTGCAGATAATAAGATCGCTAATGAAAACCCCACGTAGCTTTTCTCTGCACCGATCGCTGACAGGCTGAAGCACCGTTATGGAAAAAACACGATCGCTAATCAATGCTGTATTTATTTATTTTTCTTCTCCCAACTGACTGCTCTCTTCCGGCTCCCTGATGCGGTCTGGAGACTTGTTGGCAGTAAATTACTCACAAGTGAATAATTCCTGATGAATCACCGGGAAGTCTGGGTCACACGGCAAACGTATCTGAGTGTGAAAAAAGTAGAAAACAGGTGAAACTTCATCTCAACTGTGGTTTTTGCCAGATGAGCTGCTGGTTTTTGGACCGATATGAATTAAAAAAAAAAGATTGAAATGAATCAAAACCAGATCTGAGCACGTCATTGGATTAGTCAACTTCTGTACATGAACGTCGACATATTCGAGCTTCAAAATGCACAGAACAGCAAACACATCCATCCGCATGCACAGTCTTCCTGGTTCTCCGCATGTGGCAGCTGCAACCACAAGTTAATGACTGAAATACAAACCGCCTCTAACGCTCAATAAGCCCACCTTGAATTACACACAGCGCTGTATAAACTGTGTCAATAAGGCTCCGTGCGGTGCAGGTCAAAGCTCATGATGACAGCAACTGCAGCTCACAACAGGAAAGAACATAAAGGTCCACATCCTGTATGCAGTCAAAACGAAAACCACGCAGCCGCGCGACTGCAGAGGATTCTACAGTAGGAAGGAGCTGACGAGCGTCAACGCAACCACAAGCACTCGGTCGGATTTCATCGATCGGGTGTTAATATTCACATTTTCACAGCAGGACCCGTGGTCGTCGACCTGCCGGCGGACCGGTGCTCTGTGGACTCAGAACTGAGGCATCTGTGTCTGCTGGGAGGAGAAGCTGCTCTCCATGTGCTGTCCACACTGGGTCAGATGGCTATAAATAGTCATGGTTAATAGGTTGGGAAGTCCCATGGTGTCAGTTCCACTTCCAAGCTGCTTCAGTAGAGACGAGCACACACGCTGGCTTTTGTCAGCTCACGTCTGACGTGTGTGTTTTCCCCTCACGGGCCTCGCTGGGGCTTCAACTGGACACATGCGTCTTCTTTTTAGACTCACATGCCAGAAGGAAAAAAATGGACTGATTGGCCTTGAGTTGTGGATGCACCCCAGGTGGGCTGGATTCCAGCCGTGACATCACCTCGTCTGTGACAATCAGGGTCACATCCCTGAAGCCCAATTTATACTGGTGCGTCAAATTGACGTACATAGGGCCCAGGTTGACGCGCCGCCTACGGCGTAGGGTAGGCTGTAGTGTACGGCGTAGGGTAGGCTGTAGGGTAGGCTGTAGTGTACGGCGTAGGGTAGGCTGTAGTGTACGGCGTAGGGTAGGGTGTAGGGTAGGCTGTAGTGTACGGCGTAGGGTAGGGTGTAGTGTACGGCGTAGGGTAGGCTGTAGTGTACGGCGTAGGGTAGGGTGTAGTGTACGGCGTAGGGTAGGATGCAGTGTACGGCGTAGGGTAGGCTGTTGTGTACGGCGTAGGGTAGGGTGTAGTGTACGGCGTAGGGTAGGCTGTAGTGTACGGCGTAGGGTAGGCTGTAGGGTAGGCTGTAGTGTACAGTGTAGGGTAGGCTGTAGTGTACGGCGTAGGGTAGGCTGTAGGGTAGGGTGTAGTGTACGGTGTAGGGTACAGTGTAGGGTTCGTTGTAGGTGTACATGTAGGGTATGGCGTAGCTTCATGTCACCTCTCCAGAAATGGAACTACGTCACAGCTACGTCGTCGTCCATAGAGGACAACAACTGTGATTGGACTGTTTGTGTCACATGACTTTCCCAGTTACCGGAGCTGAGAAAATAGAACTGACCAAAACGTGATTTTTGAGTGAGCTCAACATTCTGCTTAATCTTGTTGGAGTTACTGTGGTAACAAGCTCCGCTCGCTGTCAGTTGCTATTGCTATTGGACGGTACGACGTAGGGTTAAGCGGAGAAGTGTGAACTGGGCTAAAATGTCTTTTCACACAGATACGGGCGTTTTATACCCGACTAAGATCTGAACTAGCTTCAGAAGCTCCATGTAGATGACGAGTGATGAAGCTGAGTGGACACTAACTACAGACGTGCAAAACGCCACAGACAGTTGGGCAGGATGCATGTCCTTCATGGAGACAATGAGGCATTGATTTCAAAGATGGGTCAAAGTAAAATCCATGGTCTCCAGACTCCAGGGGCATAGTTGGAAACGTATGGACTCACTCTCACACATGAATGCTTTTCACCAGCAAAGACCTGGTCTTCCCCTCAGAAAGACGGTCGAGCTGCTGCGTGTGGCAGGAGGGTGAATAATAGATGAAGCCATTTTCTAACCCTCATAAAATTCCCGCTCTGTAAGAAGCGATGGGCTCCTACTTGCACCCGACAGGATCATGAAGTCTCTGTCCTTTGGTGGAGTGGGAGGTCGCTACGCGGCAAGCAGGCCTCCGCGCCCCAGCCTGCGGCCCGTCTCTGAGCTCTAATTAGAGGTAATTAAAACGCTCTCAGTCTCCCTGACAGCCTCTTTCACACAAGCACATCATTGAATTAGAAAAGCACTTAGAGAGGGAAGACCTCGCCCGTACTGTGATTTACTCCAAATACGAATCTACCAAAGCTCATTTTATCTACATCATTAGATTCCCCCAAGAAACACCACCTGACTGTAGATATTGAAGAAATGCACAATTTCCCTGGTGGTTTTCTTCTGGATCTACCTCCAGAACTATTGAAGATCCACAAATCTGTTCACACTATGATGACTCAGCAGATTTCTTTCCAACTGCTTGCTCTCACACTACAATTTCCTTTTTAGCTCGCTAATCACAATATTAATGAATGAATGGTAATGAATCCTTCACACTGCTGGATCCCGACCGACACATGATCATCTGTCCCTGGTCCATGATCAGAATGGAACGAGTATTTCATTAAGGTCTGTTCTGATACAGACACATGCGGTATGGGGGTAATTAGCCAGTAGGATTGGACCCGCTCTTCACTTTCCTCTCTTCTTGTGTGACATTTTGTTCCCGTCTCTCGGTTTTATTTGTTTTCAACTCAAACCTGACGTTTGCTTTGTGTCCGGCTGAGTGTCCATCTCCCCTCCGTTCCCTCCCACCCACTCTGCTTCTATAATGTGTGGGGGCTGAGAATAGTTCTCTCCGTCTTTCCTCTGCACTCACTGGCACAGATGCTCGACACTCAAACACACTTTCATCATCCCGCTTGTGGACGTGAAAAAACCCCGCAGCAGCCTCGACCTTCAAATATCGTCGGCGCCGAGTGGAGCCGCTGCTCAGAGCCCAGGAGAGAAAGGTCGTCCGGGCTTTGACCTTTGTGTCGTACTGCTGTAGACGACTCTAAAGACTACACCAGGAGGAGAGCGACTCGCCGATGGTGTGTGGTGTAACCAGCCGTCAGCTGCAGTGTGGGTGGGCGGTCCGCTAAGAGACTGTTGACCGGTGATGTGAAGACCAAGGAGAGGAGCTGAGAATAATCCAGAGCTCACCTACGACAGTAACACACACAGGAGACGCACAGGAGACGGCTGCACTCCTGGAACATGAACATTAAATGATCCGTCATATGATCCAAAATCTGTCGACTGCTTTTTCTGTCTCCTTGTTGATTTGTTTTTACCTTTTGAACTTGTTTCTGCACAAGTTTTAATCTTTTATGTGGTGCTCATATTATGTTGATGACAAAGACTTTTCTGTTCTCTAAGAACACGACCTCCTCAACAGTACACAGAAACTCAAAATCATACTCACGATATTTCTAATCAAAAAGTCTCATTTCTAGTCTTTTTTTTTTGCGTCGGCAGATTTTTCTACTGTTTTTTATTTGAGAATTTGCAGAAACAAGTAGATCTCTCAAATCAAGGTGCTTTATCAATTGTTCATACTTTAAATGAATTGGTTTGAAAATAATATAGACAATCTGATTAGAAATAAGACAATTACTCATAGTGAGACTGATTTTTTTTGTTGCATTGAGATGTCTGTCATGTCGGGTGTACAGTGTGTTGACCATCAGTCGGCTCCTGAAGCTTCTTCAGACCAATCAAACAGCTGCTGCTGCTGTTGATTTCAGGTGAGTATGAAGTGATGAGGGAGAGGCAGAGAAAGGGGGAAAAAAACTCCCACAAAAGAAGATTAAAGCTGTTGCGATTCAACCTTGTTGTAGCAGTTTGGTGATCGTGTGGAGGAGGCGCAAGGTGTTACACAACAAGTGGCTTCCAGTCCTCCCACTGATGTACTCCAGCACCGCAGCTGAAGACACGACGATGAAGAACTCCTCTTCCTCTCTCGCTGTTGTCATCATCCCCTCTCCTTTTTCCTTCATCTTTAGCTCCACCAAGGAGGTTCTGTTTGTACCAACATATATCTGTCTGTCAGCAAAATAGCTCAAAAAAATATAAATGGATTTGAATGTAATTGTCAGGAAATACTGCTAATGGACCAGGAACAGATGGTTAAATGTTGGTACTGTTCTGGAACCATCTGGATCCTGGTATGTGTCCACCTCCATTGTCTGCAGGTTCTCTGATGTATCGAAGTTCGGTCCTGACTAAACTCTGGATCCTATGGATCCACAACAGGAAATGTGGTGCTGGTGGACTGAAGCTAAAGACATGGACTGAAACCACATTGTAGCTGAGTCTGCTGAGTCAGCAGGAACAGATTTGTTGGACTTCAGTAGTTACGGAGCTGGAGCCAGAAGAAAAACACCATGAGATAAATAGTGAATTTATTAGTCTGTAACGATTGAACTAAAACTGAAATAGTATCTAAATTGTCAGGGGACGTTTGTCAAGGAATCTATTGATGATGATGAAATAACGTCTAGCAGAGGTCAGCGCGCGCTGAGTGACTTTCTAGTTTTGGTTTGTGCTGGAAACACAAGCCCCCCACACTCACACACACACTCACACTTGCACACAGCACCACCACCTCTGTGTGTTTGTTGTGCATTGTTCCTGTGTTTGGAGGGTACATACTCGCAGATACCGACACCCTGAGTGCACGTCGTCAGGAGATGATGCAGCTGATCGGTTCCTGTGTCAACGCGCAGAGATGAGACACAGGCGGAGCCGAGCAGGAATGCAGTCAAGAATGAAGTTGGACGCGACCATAAAAAAAAAAGACAATGCCACTCCTGAGAGCCTGGGGCCTGTTCCACGACGCAGGTTTAGTTTGTTTCTGGAAGATCGCTGCATTTTCTGTTCTCTTTTATACAAAGGTCGCCCACGCTGCAGCATATTCCTCATTTGAGGACTTTCACCGGCCCTTCCTCCGGGATCAGCCCCCTGGTGCCCCCTGCATTCTGTTGAGGGTTCTCTGCACATCCAAGTATCTGTCTCTGGTGTGTCTGGTTCTTTCACGCAGACGCTTCTCAAGCCGCTCCCTTCCTCCTCCGTGGTGAGGTTCGCTGAAACGGAAAGTTACTAAAGCTGGTTTTATGACTCGTCTGCCACACCCTGCGGTTGACCCAAAGGTGAGGTTGCGTCCCCCCTCAGATGTGACTGTTGTATGTCTCTGGCGAGCGTCTCGTGACCAAGAGCTGGACCGCCAGGAATCCGAAGGAAAAAGAGACAAGATTTTGGTGAAATTGCAAAGTACACCATCTTGTACAAATGTGAAGTCAGATGAGTCATGAGGGATCGGCGGTTCTGCTTCAACACGTCCACGGCTCCATTAGAACGTTGGTTGGGCTTCGGTCCAGCGTGTGAGTGAATGAATGATGAAACATGGAGCAAAAAAGAGCACACACAAGAACACACCACCATGAGAAAGACAGAAACCAACAAGACAAGAAACACACGACGTGACACAACCACCAGGACGAGCTGCAGGCAGAGAGCTGATTGGAAACAAGAAGGGGGAGACCGCCAACAGGAGCACGTGACCGACACCCGCAGACCCGGGACACACACAGAAACAAAGTAAAGGGAACAGGATCGGATGAAATCATAGAGGATAATACAGAATGAATGAAATCAAATCAAATGCACAACTACAACAGTGAATGTTCAAAGTACAGCAGATATAGTAGGTGAGACACGGTCGGGTGAGTCGGGGCAGAGTTGGATCTTGGGTTTTGTAGGGTTGATGGGTTCCGCATGCTCATGGAACAAACGTGTCCGTGTTCTTCATCCATATATTTGAAGGTTTGTAGGTTTCTTGTCTGCTCCCTGGTGTTTTTGGAGAGTAAGGAGAAGAAGAAGCCGTTCCAGTGTGTGTGTGTGTGTGTGTGTGTCTCACACACACTCACCGCAGTGGACCAGATGGTTTGAGGGTTAATTATTCAGTGCTTGAGTCGTTTGCAGGCGAAACATCACCAGAGATGTCGCGGAGAAGGGGGCGCCGAGCCGCCCGCTAACATTTTGCAGCGATTACATGTTGCTGTTACGTAACGTGAGAGAGTGAATTCAACAACTCTCAGGGTCTCTCACCATTCCACCCCCCACACACACAGAATAACACAAAAAACACCGCCCACCTCATCCCTTGTTCTGAAGATTTACAGTGTGTAGCTCCTGTAGCAGGCCGTCATTATCCCCCTCCTCCCCCCATCAGCCCCCATCCCCTGCTGCTGCTCACTGCATCCTGTCTTTTCTGGGGTGGCGGGGGGTAACAGTTTCTGTGTGTGTGGTGGGGGTCAGGTAAAACAGGTAAAACAGGTCAGTTTTCCACTGATGTCTGTTGGAATCTGACCAGAGACGCGAAAAACTAGTGGAACAACTGAGGATGTAAGGACAGAGGACCTAAGGACAGAGGACGCAAGGAGAGGACGTAAGGAGAGAGGACCTAAGGACAGAGGACGTAAGGACAGAGGATGAAGGGGGGGAGACGTAAGGAGATAAGACATAAGGAGAGAGGACGTAAGGCCAGAGAAGACGTGAGGACGGAGGACGTAAGGCCAGAGAAGACGTGAGGACAGAGGACGTAAGGACGGAGGACGTAAGGCCAGAGAAGACGTGAGGACGGAGGACGTAAGGCCAGAGAGGACGTAAGGACGGAGGACGTAAGGACGGAGGACGTAAGGATGGAGGACGTAAGGACAGAGGACGTAAGGACATGGTTTTAATCATTTCATCTTCCCATCAGCTCCTGTTCTTTACTTTCATCCATCAACTCTCTCTCCTGTCACCATGGCGATGGGCGCCGTGTGCCCACGCTTCTATTATCCCGTCCGTACAATGGTTCAGTGGAGTGAAGGGGACAAAGGGACGGATCAGACAGTCCATGCTAACATACGGGCACTGCTCCGTCTGCTGCCGCCGTGGAGGCAGAAGAGGAGAGAAACATCCGGTGTCGACAAACACTCAGAGGAAATCCTGGAGGAAGTTCTGCCACAGGAACAGACGTGTGTGTGTGTTGTGTTATTACACTGCTTTGACACCGACGGTACCTCTGGTGCTAGTCATGCTAGCATACTGTGGACTGTACCATAAATACATCACTATTCAGATCACTATCGGAAACGGTTCCTGAGAGCTGACAAGTGTCCCTTGTTTCCTCGACCTGGTTTGAAGAAGGAGAAAATGTCCAACAGCTATGAGAAGGAGGAAACATCGCTCAACCGATGAAACTTTTCTCACACTGATCGATCATTGTCCAGTCAGGGGTCACTGGGTTCCTCTGCCAGGTGTGAAGAAGGAGCTAGAAGGAGGAAACCTGGAAGGTGGAGGGTGACATGTTGCTGTCATTACGGTAATCCCACTGACCCTGTTCCCAGAAGCCACTAACTTGAACAACTTGGAAGTGAAGTGCAACTTCTCAACTTTCAGGAAACATTTCGCGATAGCGCAAATAATCCTGTAATTACGGTACTCCAAAGTATGCTAGGATGAACATATTGTGCTAAAGGGTTAAACTATTTTCTTTACTGAGGGCCGGGGAGAGGCACAGATGGAGGGAGGGAGGGAGGGAGGCCTCAGGTCCCTTTCTGCTCTCATCAGCATCCTGCCCCCCCCCCCGCCCCCCGCCCCCCGCCCTCGCCATCACTCAGACGTTCCTCCCTGTTCTCCTCTGTCGATTTGATCTCAATATGTGATCAACTTAATCTTGACGATATGAGTGACGATCACATGAAGAACATCGTGTGTGTGTGTGTGTGTGTGTGTGTGTGTTCAGTCGTTGTGCTGACTGTGATAATGATGACTCACTTGCTCATCCAACGTTACAATCATGTCGTGTGTTGATTCGTGAAGAAGAACAGAACCGTCTGGACCCGTCATGATTCATCTGTGCTCCTCTCCCTGTGACGTTCTCTGACTTTGACTGTTGTCATGGCAACTGTGGGTGGAAAAAAAAAAAAACGGGCCTGTGCGCTCTCTGGCATTGCTGTGTGATCTCGGGGCAGTGAGGCCACACACACACACACACACACACACACACACCCCACACACCACCACCTCAGAACTACTGTT
>JBBMJM010000004.1:1282049-1295188 GCA_037832705.1 Centriscus cristatus | reverse complement strand
GCGCGCGCGCGCCCATG
Organism: Centriscus cristatus; assembly: GCA_037832705.1. NCBI lineage: Eukaryota > Metazoa > Chordata > Actinopteri > Syngnathiformes > Centriscidae > Centriscus > Centriscus cristatus. Next base: position 1,295,171 of record JBBMJM010000004.1, on the reverse strand, counting down.
GAAAAGTGGATGGGAGCTGCACACACCAGCTCAGAGCTTCTCCAGGATTTTTCTCTACTAACTCTCCACCCTCCTCCACCTCCTCTTCTTCCTCCACCTCCTCCTTCTCCCCTTCCTCCTCCTCCATCTCCTCCTTCTCCTCTTCCTCCTCCTCCTCCTCCTCCTGGGACATGAGGCTTCTTCAGTCAGTCAGCTGTTTGTAGAAGGATGTTTGTGGTTCACTGGGATGAACTTCAGTTTTCTGTCTGTTGGCTCCTTCTGAAATCTTCTGCCTCTCACTCACTTTGGTTCTGAGCGTTTGTGTCGAGGTGAAGACAAAGTCAAATAAAAGTAATTTCCACACAAAACGTAAACAAAAAAAGACTACTCAAGAAGAAGCTAAGCAACAACTATTGAAAATCACACATTTTCAAAAAATCAGTTTAACCAGATGTGTGTGTATGAACTTTGACCTCAGGGGAATGTGTCAGATGTTTCTCACTTAATCTTTCAGGTTTGAAACGTTTCTGCAGCACTTGTAAAGTTTCAAAGAGTCGAAATCATGAGTTGAACTGATTTCACAGCGTGTGTGTGTGCGTGTGTGTGTGTGTGTTCATTTCACCAAAGCTCCACCGTATCCTTGGTTACGGTCGGTGGGGTTCAACGTGGAGCTGCGGGGGAAATCAGTTCTTCGTACCCTCGTCTGATTCCCCCGAAGCGGCTTGAGTTGATCTCCACCGACAGGAAGCCAACGCGAGGCTCCTTCTGTCCCCTTGTTATCCTCAAATTACATTTCTCGACGACGGGCTGCGTTTGACGGTTCACCGAGTCACTCAGCGATCAGCCCCCGGAGCTCTGAGACGGTTTGAGAACGTCCCCCCGGAGAGTTCGGTCTGCTGCTCTCCACCTGTGGTGAACGCTCAGAGCTGCTGCGGGGGGTTTGTGGGGTGACTCCGGGGTTTAGACTTACACCATGTGCACATCACTCCGCTGCTTACATGAGAAACATTCAAAGGTTCGGAAGAGCAATGAATGAGCCCGTTACTGCGATGAGATGAGGTGAGAGAATCCCACTGTCACAGCTGCAAAACCAAAAGCAAAAGCAAAAACCAGTAAAACCTGTACCTGGGCGATGGAGCCTGACGACGACGACGTGTTGGTGTTTGACGAGAACTCGACACAAGTATTAGACGGTTGAAGTTAATTTCCACTTCTGCACCTTCAGTTGTTTGGAGACGGAGCGACGACAAAGGAAGTTTAGGAAATGGAAACTGACGTCTGTGAAATCGCTGACTCGGCGTGGACTGAGTGTTTGTTCGATGCAGAAGCATCAGTCCACGTTCACAGATCGACCTTTGGTCAACAGCTCATCCAACGGTGTGTGAGCTCCTGTAAGTAGACGGTGTTTTTAGCTGTATTACCGTAATGACAGCAGCAGTTCTCTACCTGAGAGAACACGTTATTTCACAATAAAACACCTGAAACTTGTCCCACACACGTGTACTCGGTGTATGTCGGTACACGTCTGTTCCTGTTCCTCGGCGGGCGTGTCACCGCGTGAAGGTCGGATCCATCTCCAATCTAAAGGAAGTGAGGTGTTTGTTTCTGACGCTGGTTTTGCATCTCGCTGCTGAAGCCTGTTGACATGGAAACGGAGTGGAGCTGCCACCAGTTTGGGGGAATCGAGGATGAATTTATGAGTCTTGTCTCCACGTTGACGGAAGAACAGTACATTTCACACCACACGGTGATGAAACCCCGGCTGCCCCTCCTGACATCCCGACTGGTGAAACGTGGACCCCTCTGGTGTGAAAGGTCTCTTGGTCCAGTTACGGCTGCAGATACGACTCAGACTCCACAGGACACACATCAGTCGTGTGTTGGGTGTACGAACACGTCGGATGCGATGGTGTGACTCATCGATCTGCCTTGACGAGGATGTGATGTCACCGGTTCGCCTGCTGTGTGGGAACGGGAGGACGTTCCACGGGAGGGGGAGACACTCATCAGATGTCCGACTGCGATTATTGTCCACGAATGGACAATGGGGGTGACAAGATTTAACCCTTGATCACATTCCCGTTTGCATCCTTTGGACTACTGTGATCATGTGACTGTCTGCCTTCGATCTGTCTGTCAGTAGTGTTCAGATGTGCTCTTTGGGCTCAGCACACGCTTCCTGGAGACAGACACGAGTAATTGATACGTCCTGGTGTAACAATGAATAGAAGAGGAGAGGCCTCCGGTGGAGATCCGTCCCCACATAATGACTGCTCTCATTCTGAAGCCCTCGTGTGTCGATGTGTGCGGCGTAGCAGCATGTGAAGGCTGATCTAAATGTGGCCGTCTGCCCCGGGGACCTGGGAATCCACGGCAAATGAAGTAAAACCGGTTGTTAAATAATGCAGCTGAAGATTCTCTGTGTGGTAGTGACGGGCTGAGCTGTTCGTTTTGGGTCGACTGAATCATCAGCATCCGTTCAGTAAAAAGATTAGTTGAAAAGATTCCTTCACCGAATCGTTTCAGTGAGTGACTCGACTCTGTTGACTCATTCGCAGTGAATGAATCAACGAATCAGTGTTTCACTGCCTCACTCGGCTGAACTGTGAAATGAACGAATCTTCTCAGTCAGTGATTCCGTACAGTTCGTTAACCCTTCTGTCGAATGAATCGTTTGCAAACAGGACACACTGTAGTCTAATTTAAGTGTGTCTCCTCTCTCTCTCTCTCTCTCTCTCTCTCTCTCTCGCCCCAGACAGTGTGTGTGGACCCAGCTGATGATCCATGATGACGCCTGCTGACAAGCCGCTCTGAGCACGAACCAGCGACCCCCGTTGATGAAGAGGTGGTGGATCTGCTCCACGACGCAACCATGGCGAAGTCTCGGCAGAAGCAGGCAGGGAAATCCAGGAAGCGCCGCGAGGAGAAGGGCGGAGGTGGCGTGATGAAAGGGAAAGAAAGAGCAAAGAAAGACAAGAAAGGGTCTCAGAGAGACAAAACGCTGGCGGTGGGCGATGGCGATGCTCTGGACTGCTGTGTCCTCCTCACCCGTCTGGAGGAGAAAGGAGCGGCGGGAGGACGAGCGGGCACCCGGAGAACCACCGAGCAGAAGAGCGTTAAAGGCAAACAGAAGCTGCGTTCCACCTCCGCTCAGCGACGGACCAAATGTGAAACCCCCGGGCTGAGGAAAGGGTCCGCAGCCAATCAGCACACCCTGGAAGCTGACCTCAGCCAATCCGACAGCTTCGGCGCGTGGTCTCCTCCTGCCTCTGAGCCGCGCAGGAGGAGGATGGCGTCCCTGAACGCCGAGGCCGTCAACAGCCTGCTGCTGTTCAGGGCCGACTCCCTCACGTCACATCCCCTGAAGAACCCCCCCGATGAAGGTCCGACGGTCGACGGTGCCGACAGAACCCAGAAGGGTTCTGTCAGAGCGGACGCAGACCTCAGAGAAAGGCCGAAGCAAACGAAACGGGCAGAGACTCCGAGCGTCGACTGGTTGAGTCTGTTCGCTCCTACTCCTCGGCGCCAGGCCGGCCTCACCGCCGCCACGCTGCTCAAACTCACCAGCGCCACCTACAGGACCAAGAGGTCGAAAAAGACGGCGGCCAGGCCAGCGGGTGACGGCGAAGCCAAAGCTGCAGTTGGGGTCGGGATCAGGAGGGGGTCGGTCAGCGCAGGCGCGACCAGGACAACACGGCGGAAGCACAGGAACCTGGAGACGGAGGAGGCAGAGGAGCTCCCCCCGGGCGCCGCGCTCCAGGGATGCTGTCGCTTATGTAAGACGGAGGATCCGGAGTGGCAGGGTTCCTCCGGGGGGGGTTCGCTCCACGGGGCCTCCTCCCTGGGGTTCTCCCTGAAAACAGTCAAAGAGGAGCAGGTGGAGGCGGAGGTGTCGTCCTGCTGTGTGGAGTACTGCCACCGGCTGGCGCTCGTCCTGAAGGACAAGGCCCTGAAGGAGCCCGAGGAGGACGGGCCGCTGTCCGAGGTGTTCCACCACCACCACCACCACCATCACCACCACCACCACCACCACCACCCAGCACCTCTAACCATCAGCCCACACCCCTACACCTGTTTCCCCAGCTACTGCGTTCACTTCAGCCACCCAGAGGCCTCCCCCCCCTCCTCCATCATACCCCCCCTCACTGCGTTGTGTCCCAGAGGCAGCAAGAAGCCCAAGCTGCTTCCCCGTTCTGGTCCTCAGCCTTCAGGGATTTCCCATCCGGTGTTCTGCTGCACCTCCGTGGACTCGTGCTACGGAGACCCCTGCCGCATCAGCGGCTTCCCCACCTACACTGGTGTGATTCCCGCCATTGCCAGAGGGGGGTGCTCTTTCAGCCACACCGACTGCACGAAATGTCCGCACAGCGTCAGCAGAGGTGAGCGAAGGATTTGCAGTTTGTTGTTGTCGATGATGCTTTGATTTCTGTTGTTGTTGGATCGCCGCCTTCACGCTCTGTTGCCCTTCGATCCCTTTTCTCTTCTACTTCCTTCACCAGCATGAATCTCTGAGGAGCAAATACACGACCCCCACAAATCTGAAAGTGACAAAGACCTGCTGAGGGTTAGTCAGTGTGTAGGCGTGCTCAGTAGTTTTAAGGCTCGACGTTTGGGCTGATGAACCCCGACTCGTCATTTTCACATTTGTCTCATCCTTGTCGTGCCATAAACATACAATAGGAACACAAACGTGCCATCATTTCTTAAAACTGGATGTGACCACAAGCTGACTTCATAAATGTTTAGGAACACATTGTCTCCGCTGGCTCATATTGTCTGCAGCCCCCCGCCCCCCACACCCCCACACCGGATCCCAGCGCAGTACAATGTGCTGAGAATAACTTTCATGTCGGGAATTTTTATCCACCAGATTGGAATGTCACTTGAGTGGGAAGAAAGAAAAGCCATGAGACGGAGGGTGAACCCTCTTTGTCTCCCCGTGAATAAGCGCCACCAGGCAGCGGAAACACGGAGAACTAATGAGCTGAAGTGTCGTCTGTCGGCGTCTGTCGGCGTCTGGGCTCCTGTCACGGCTGTGAACGAAAAGAGGAAAACCAGTGTGGTTTTTGACGAGCTGTGAAGTCCTTTGCGTGAAGCAGTGACCGTAGCTTTAAAGGCACATTGAAGGACATTGCCAATTAAAATGTCATACTTGTATGTTGTAAATTTGTGTCCTTATATTATCATTATTGCTGTGTCATCTGTCAAATGTGTCAAATCCTGTCAGTAAAGTGAAGTAAAGCTGTTCACATTGACGCTAACAATGGCTAACAGCAGCCTGCTAGCCGCTGACTCACTGTTAGCTAAACGTCATTAGCTGTGTGGTTAGCTCATCTGTCATCGCCCAGTTAGCGAACTGTAGCTAACTCGGTCTAACTAATGCAGTCGCACCGGAGGTGACGGTTAACAAATGAAGAACAATGAACCCTTTTTTACAGCCACATTAGCCCTTGTGATGATTAAGAGAGCGTAGTCCAAAGGCCGATAACAGAAGAAAACATGTTTTAATGTCACTGAACCACTTCTTCACTTCTCCGTGTCGTCATGATGTGAAATACGCCACAGTCGAACACTTCATCAAACGATCACATCATCATCACAGACTGACTGACTGACTCATATTTGTCAGGGATATGGAAACACAAAATCCAGGTTTATTAGTTTGTGGGAGCAGGAATGTCCTCGTCATCCTTCCCGGTTCGGTGTCACCGAGCTGCTACTTTAATTTCACGTTATGTCTCCAAACGCAGAGATGATGGGTGGATCATGTTTGTCAGCTGAACGTCTGCATGAATAAATTAGAACCTGCTGGTTCCTGTCAGAAACATTTGAATACCGTTGCTGTAATGTTTCCTATAGTATCTTATCTGAATGCCAGACTGCTGGAAATGGAAATGTCAACCTGCAGAAGCAAAGAAATAATAATAACAATAATAATAATAATATAAAAATAAACTTTATTTCTTGTGAGCTGTACAACAAATTAAACGCAGCTCACTGTGAAACTGCTGCTGGGAGTCTTAGTCAGATTTCTCTCATTATACACACATTTTACATTTTTTATTCAGTGATCAGTCATTAATTAATCATTCATTCATTATTAATAATCTTCATCTTACCTACAGACAGCGCCCCCACCGCCGCAGGAGAAAGTACAGGATTCAAATAATCCATTTGATTAAATAATAAATACAGGGTATTTAGTTTCCGGAACAACTTCAGGGAAACATTTCATTTTCTAATAATCCAGTATTTACTGAAACTACGTCTCTGCAGTGTCCTTGTTGACGGTCATTCATCGGTTCTTCTCCACTCTTCCGCAGACGACTACTCGTCGCCCCCCAACGACCACCACGGCCCCTCCTCCGTCCCCATCTGTCCCAGCCCGAGAATCCTCACTGGCTGCCCCGTTCCCACTGTGCCTCCAGCCGGCCAATCGGTGCCCCACGTTCAGCCTCCTCTGTCTGACCCCAGCCAACCGCAGCGCCCCCTGCAGGTAGCCAAGGAGTGTCCGCAGAGTGCCAAGCCGCCCAGCGGGTCAAGGTCTGGAGCACGAGGCGCCGGCAGCAGCACTGTCGTTCCTCTCAAAAGGGAAAAGAAGCAGAAGCTCAGCGCCGCCGGTGTCGGAGGGCAAACGGTTGCCAAGCAGCCAAAGCACGTCCGGCAAAAAAGCACCAATGGTTGGCGGCCTGTTGGCGTGGCCGTCCAGAGGGAGGTTTTCTCCGTGGTACGTAGAAAGTCAGCCCGCCGCGAGGCTCGTGTGACGCAGCCTTGTCACTTGTCACACCGTCGTCATTAACGGCGAGACCCAGAGTCCCGAGATCCGAATCACATCTCACGGCCGATCGCTGTCGACCTGAGACGAGTCAGCGTTTCCTGTGTTCCCAGGGGGAGGAGGCGCTGGTGCAGAGGAAGTGTTTCCAGGGGGTCCACAGGGACGGGGAGCTGATTCGGGTCAGAGACACTGTTCTGCTGAAATCCGGACCGAGGAAAAAGTCTCTGCCGTTTGTGGCCAAGATCTCGGCTCTGTGGGAAGAACCCGAGTCAGGTAGGACTAACGTGTGCTCGCACGGCAGGAGGTAGAGAAAGGAAGCTGAAGTTGATGTTTTGTGTTTTGTGTTTTTTCAGGAGAGTTGATGATGAGTCTGTTTTGGTACTACCGCCCAGAACACACACAGGGGGGGCGGAACCCCAGCGTACATTGTGAGGTGAGCAGCAAAGCCTGGGTGCACCGAAAAAAAACCCCAAAAGAACAGTTCCACTTCCTGCCAGATCCTCATATGTGACAGTGAAAAAAAACCCTAACAGACAGTCTGTGGACGTGGTCTGTGGTTCTACTGAATCAAATATAGGACTTGAACACTTCCTGAACTCACTGTGACTGCAACAATGTTTGTCACCATCATCAGACGAAAGATCTGATGGTCACTAGAACATGAATGTCAGTGACTTTTTGACCTTTCCTCTGTCTCACTGCGTAGAGCGCCACATCGACTGCAACTAACTAGTCATAAGTCTCCTTCTCTGTCAGCGACTTCACACCAAACTACTGACCAGTGCATCAGGAGAAAGTTGCTGTAGATGTCGGTGTTAATGTCACGACCTTGTCCTAACTCCTGGTTGATTTGCTGTACTGACGTCTGCTGTGACGCAGCCTCTGTCATTGGGAGTTGAGACTAAAACACAACTTCTCCCTCCACCAGCATGAGATCTTTGCGTCTCGTCACCAGGATGTGAACAGCGTGGCCTGTATTGAAGACAAATGCTATGTCCTAACACTGGCACAGTATTGTCGGTAAGAGACGGAGTTCATCGTCGTTTTACTGGGACTGGGATCGTATTTTTTATTTTAACTCTTTATATTTCACTCTTCCCAGATTCCGTGCCTTGGTAAAACGCCGTAGGGAGGGTGTATGTGACAGTGCCACCTCTATCGTGGTGCCACCCGTTGTTGGCAACGCCATGCCGACCCACCACTGTGTGCCCGACAACACTGACCCGGAGCTGGTGTTTTTCTGTCGACACGTCTACGACTTCCGCTACGGACGCCTCCTCAAGAACCTGCAGTAGAGTCTGAGATGGCAGGACCCCATTAAGTGCACCCCGGGATGTTAATCGCTGGTTTTTAATCCTCCACGAGTTTGATACAGCTACAAACCCGCTGCCCGTGTGAGAGAGGACCAGGGGGTATCGGATGAAGGAATGAGAGATGAGCTTGTTTTCATGAGAAATAATCCTGATTTACCACACGTTTATGAAGTACAGGTCTGACAGATGGTCGTTCTTGACTGATGAACCTGAAACAATCTCTGCTGTAGAGAATTCTACTGTCGCTCTTGAGAAAATGTGAGAAAACGGTGTGTGGCGAACAGTACTATCTGACAGACATGGGTGTCATTGTCTTCAGGCCCCGTCCCTCCAGTGTGGACGTTGTGAAGAGACCAGAATGCTAAAGAGATTTGCAGTTGGTTAAATAAGTTAGAACATTTGCTTTAAAAAAAAAAAAATACAGCTAGCACTTTTCAAGATTCGTGGAATTTGCTTTTGCATTTTCTTGTTCAGAGTTTGACGAGAAGTTCAAGGCCAATCATGAATTTGGGACAGGAGCGGACTGCTAGCTTAGCATTTGTCTTTGCAGATGGTTCGCTGAGCTGGCTTTGGACATCTGGCCAAAGTGGTTCAGACTGTTTCCCACATTGATCGACTCTAGTTCCTTTCCCCAGTTACTTATTTGAAATATTCATGTGTTATATTCAGTGTTAATAAGAGGCTGTAATTCTGTTTAGCTTGGGTTAGCATTGCGTGAGCATGGCTTTAGATAAAGAGCTTTTGCTTTGTGATAAGTAAGACCAGTGGATGCGTTCTGATGCTTTCTGACACATTTGGAATATTTTCCAGCTCTGTGGCTGTAATGTAAGAAGCTGCAGGGACAGACATTCATTTTAGCAGTGCATAAAACTGGAACCAGCTAGCATAGCTGAGTTTTTGTAATAAGCTAACGGTGCTGGAATAGCTGCAAGCCAGCAAAGGGTTAGCATAGCTTAGCATACAAATCGTAAAACGTCAGACAGTCATAATGTCTGTTTGTGGATTCATGTTTTTTTCATCTAATTCTCAGCGAGGAAATGAATAAGTGCAATGTCCATCAATCCCCATAAATCTGTCCTGGTTGACCTGTAGATCTTTGAAGAACAGAAATGACACTCTTGACAATTACGTCACATCTGTCACTCACTTTTCTGGTGATTTGCACACCACAGGACAAACCTGAGCGCTGAAGAGAGTATGAAAATGTCCAAGGAGCGGATCATCGGTGGGCTTTTCGGCGGAATATTCTCTGTTCTCAAAGGTGTTGGCCAGAGTTGTGATTTGACTTTGGTGTCAGCTGTCTGCGCGTTTGCATCCAAATGTCTGGATGAGTGTCAGATGGCTGCAGACGGCATCAGTGAGTCACCTATATTCTTGTTCCCTTGCCGATGAGATGGTGAGGAATGTATTCAGTGTAGCATTTAGATCTGTGACGATGATTCATTCCTATGTTTGAGAGAAGATATAGATATGTATTTATTTCTGTACTAAGAAAATATAATTTATTTTCAAGAGATCATTTTAATGAATAGTTTTAGATGAGTGGCTTTCCTTCTGGATTAGAACGGAGGTGAGAATCTCCCCTTTAGCTGCACTGTCCACGATACAAGGTGTGTGAGTCCTTTGCAATAATAGTTCTGTGACTGAGTTTGCTCGCCCGGTAAAGAGCCTCTTTGGTGTTGTGGTGTACAGCTGAAGTCCTCCAGGCAGATTTGAGGGCACGTGGATTATTTGGAAGGATCTCAGACAGAATCTGAACGTAGTCGGGCCTCTCCCAGCCTCCTGTCATTCTCCTTTCAAGAAGCTTTGCCTCTTTACCTTTAACTGCCTGACGCGTCTCTGGTAGAAACAAAACGCACCGTTCGTTGTGTCCTTGATCTCGCTGCCTTATAGAACATTCCCAGCCTTTCACTTAGAAACGTGTACCGATCTCAGACGGACGTCGTGAGGTTTCCTGGTGTGCTGGTCGTGACTCCTCGACGGTTTCTAAGATGCATCTCAGGTCATCTCAGTCGTGTGATCTGAACGCTGATCAGCTCTTATGTCCTGGCACCATTTGACGGAAACATGATCATTTGCTTCACGCTTGACGATTCTTTCATGTATGAAAACGTAGAAACAGCCTGGCGTCTGTTAGCCTAGCTTAGCATTGAACACTGGGAACTGCTGGACTGTCCAGAGACGTCAACCAACCAGCACTTGTAATCGTAACCCACCGGATGTCTCTACTAGTCCTGCAGGTACATCAAGTCTAGGAGGAGACAGCCAGGTATGCAGTAATCACTTGAGGTCTCACCTTCCCGTAATGGTGTTCCAGATTTTTCCTTCACTTTGTTACAACAATGCAATTCCCGTGCTATTGTTTTGGAACCAACCAAAATAACAAACTAACACAAATTTGAAACCTCTGAAAACAAAAAAACCCAAACAAATCAAAGTACCCAGGTAAGAGGTTGTGAATCACAATGTCTGTTGAGTGCACTGGAGTTCCAACCACCCTCAGCATTTGCGGTTGTCCAGCCTGGTTTCCAGTAGTAGAAGGAAGGAAGGTGGCTAGATGAGATGGGTGGGAGAAAGGGGAAGTGACTGAAGGAGTAGGGGATGAATGAAGATCCGGTGATAATGAGGAAGGGGAACGAAGAGACGAAACCAGGAGGCAGTGGAGTTGGAAACTCAGGCAGCTCACTTCACTTCACTTCACAAACAAACAAACAACAACAACAAAACAGCCTGCACCAACAAACATGCAAGATGATCGTTAATTATCCCGCATTGATCTCTCTCTTTATATTTTTGTACTTTTCCTGGGTATTTTACCAATGATTTGACCAAATTTGACCAAAAGAATAACAATTCAATGAACCCTTTACTGGGAATGTACTTAACTAGGACAGTAACAATGACCCATGTTAGCTGGTTTTCCACCACTAGCTTACACATCAGTTACATAAAATTCTACATTTTACACATATACACCTTGAGAGGGATTATTTCACACTGGTTATTAGAACATCCCGACTGGTTATTTATCACTACGACAGCAGCAGAAATCAATACAATATTGAAGTTAGCCAAAGCTAATACTCGCTTAGCTTAGCTTAACAGCGAACTCACCGGGATTCACAGTAACTCGCCGTTTAGACGGTCGGCAGGTCCCTGGCGCTTCTCAAACCAAAAAAACTAAACGTCACAAAAAACAACTCTTGGAACGTTCCTATCCCTCAGTACCTACTTACACCACTCGGTGGCGCCAAGGGACCATCAAATTTGAAAAAACTGAACTTTTCTCCGGAAATCCCGCTCGCCATGACAGCCTTTAGTCTACCTGTCTGCACATACCTGCCTGTCTCCTCCTAGACTTAGATGTACCTGCAGGACGAGTAGAGACAGTCAGTGACCATAAACTTGACTCTGTTTTCCAGTCGATGCTACGATACGCTAAGAGTGCTGTCAAAAGCTGTAAAATAACACAACAACATCTGAAAGTCGAGCACAGGTCACAAAACAAACACGTCAAATCAAGTGACACTCAGAGGGACCACACGTAAAACTAATGTCAGCAAATCAGATATTTGAATATGTCACGTTTGAATTGTTTCTAATCAAACCTGTCCTACTTGAACTGTTTCCACCACATCTGAAGCACAGAGACCTGAGAATAAATTCTGTTTTTCACCTTGTTCGATGGACCTGCTCCCACATGTAATGTTCTTGGCCTTTTTGACAAATGTTGAAAATCATCTGTGGGATTTTTGCATTGTCCTTCTGCGACCAGAGGCTGAAGAAGATCCCACATACTCTAAAATTCTGTCCCACTGACCTTCGTGAAACCAAAGGTGTCTCATCAAAGCGGAAGCAAATCATCTTCACTGATTAAATCAAACCACTGAATATGATGCTTGATGTCTTAAAGCCCAAATAGCACAAAATAAAATCACACTGATGGAGATCGAGACCCCCGCTGGGCGTCCAGCAGTGGGAGCAAACGTGTGTTTGGCCTCAGGAGTCACTCAGCAAACTATGTTATGTTTAATCAAGATGTGTGCTACTTGTGTCTTAATCGGTCCTCTGTGCCTGTTCCCGGTAACCTGCGCATTCCCCAGCATTTTCCACAGAGAGAAAGATGACGATGCTGATTTTTACACACCATCCAAATGCCTTTCATTTCCGTCAGAAAACACTGGTCTGATCTGGAATTACCACAAAGACAAAAAACTGTGCACCAAAAAGAGAGACAAGGTTCAAAACCGTTTCAGTTTCATTTCCAGGGGGAACAAAATCCCCCCAGTTCAGATGTGACTTGATGTTCCTAATCTTTGCATGGCGTTTTGGAAATATCTTGGTAATATTAATCACAGCACAGATTATTTGTATGGTTTCCAATGGACCTCTGTAATATAAGAAAATATTTAATTGTAATAAATAATATATGAGTTTGAATGGGGTTTCTGGCTGGTTCATGTTCACGCTGTAGTTACAATTGTTGTCCACATGAGGGCGCACTCATTCAACATTAGATTTTCACCAGGGGCAGAGATTGGAAAGTTGTTGTTTTGTGGAAAATGACACAGACCTTCGTTAAAGGTGAATTCAAAATGCAAATAGTTAATAGTGTAAGATATCAAAAACTAAGAAACATCAATCCAAATCAGTGTTGGTCCATTATCGTCATCGTCATAGCGAGTCATTCACTCGCCTCAGACGATGATGTTTGTCTTTTGTGCTGCACGGATCATCAGAGGAAAGACGATGACGTGAACATCCGACAGCAGACACGAGGACTTCTGACATCAAGTTCTGGATGAATATGTATGAGAGCCTCAATCAGGTGAAGTGGTTTGAAATACCACGGAGGAGGTTGCTCATTTGCATTGTGGGCTGGTGTGGAAGAGGAGTCACGCTGTGAGTGTGTGTGGCCTCATGAACCTGTGAGCGCCGTCGGATTTACTCGTTTGCTGCCAGAACGTTGAAGCCAACAGGAGCGAATGACTTTCTGAAGTGGTTCGGGCACGAAGTGACTGGCAGCCGCTGTCTGTGTCCTTGTCGTGACATTCA
>JBBMJM010000004.1:1222461-1233502 GCA_037832705.1 Centriscus cristatus | reverse complement strand
TTTAAAAAGGTTTAAATATTACTGCACATTTGCCCCCCCCCCCCCTTTTTTTTTTTTTACATGAAGGTTTGAGAGGATCACCAGCACCTTCTGTTCACACAAACCACTGAATGAGACGTTGCTGGTTCCTGTTCTGTGGACTGATGTGGGCCATGAACGCAGCCTCTGGATGAAATAGCAGCCTTGTGAAAGATTGTGTGTTAGTGTGTGTGTGTGTGTGTGGTACCTTGTCCTAAATTAAACTACATCACACTCTAATCTGATAACCGTTCATGTCTCCAGATGCTTTTGCTTCCAGAACTTTCTTATCTCCAGAAGGTCTGCAACACCACAAACAGACAAGTTTCAGTCGTTATACCCCGTATTTTAGCGGTGGTGGGGGTGTGAAGAGCACGTGATGAATCGTACCGTCTCTCCACGCGGCTGATCCTGCGTATGGGGCTGCTCGGCCCTCGGAGGGGGGAGCCCATGCTGTTCCTCCTGTCCTTGGTGGGGGACGGAGGTGCGGGCTTACCGATCTGGAAAAAAACAAAAACAAAAAATCACAACCACTCATCTTGATGAGGAATTCAATCACTATAAAATGGGATTGGCTGGAGGAGAGGATCGGTAAACGTGTGTTCAATGTGATTGCTCAGGGCGCTCGTGGCCCTGGATGGATGGAGCCGAGTCATCACGTTTTATAGACGCGGCGTCGAGGCCGCCTTCATCGTCCTCCAACGGGAGGTGACGAGAGGAGATGGTCTGAGGGGGAATGGCTCCGACCGATCAGGTCAGCGCTGTGTCGCCACGCTTCATGAAACACCACATTCATAAGCAGTTCCAAGTGGTGTCAGCGCCGATTTTATACTCACCGGGCCTGCAAGAGCTTTATTGTATCTTGTAACATGTCAGTGATGCGTTTTACATACTAGATATTTTATGAATGCTCTATTACATCTTATGTGTGTGGAGCATTTGCATAACTAGTGTTGTGTGTTGTGATCACTGTGTGTTTATTTCAACAACCAGTTTCAATGGTGTGTACACACACAATACTCTGGCCGGGTTGTGTATTAGGGTTAGATGTGAACATTTTTTATTTGTACTTCGATGTCATACTGTACAGGTTTGACGTATCTTTTGTGCCTGCTCAATGTTTTACTTTTGCACTTTGCATTTCTTTGCATTTATATTTGCACTTGGTCTGAGCTTCAAGTTTTCCTTCCGGATTAATAAGTAATAACTAAGATATAAGATAATAAGATACGTAATATCTATATAATATAATAAGATAAGTAATTGCAGTATTAACAGCTGCTCAACGGGTTATTAAATAAATAGTTCCTAGAAGTAGTAGAGGTGTAAACACAATGTAAGGGGGGTTTCTGAAAGTGTTGGATCTGTGTATGGGGTCTCATACCTTCAGCCTCATGTCTCGAGTGTGTCGTTCCAGTTCCCTCCGCAGCTCCTCCTTACTCAGCTTGTCCACATCGAGGATCGAGTGTTTCCATTCGATCTGCTCCACGCTGTGCAGGTCATGTGACACGTACTGGCCGATCTTGACCTTGCGCAGGGTGTGCCAGTAGCCGCGGTACGCCCCTTCGTATTCCTGCACCAAGTCCATCAGCGTCCGGAACTCCAGGGGCTTGAACATGAGGTCCTCCCTCCGACTCATGCCCAGTGCGCCGAAGCGCCCCCCGCTGTGAACCCCCAGCACGATGTGGTGGAAGTGGTTCCCTGAGAAGTGAGACTTAAAGCTGAGAGGGAAGCGCTCCACACCGGGCATGTTGTTGGTGAGGTAACTGAAACAAAAGCTGGTCAAGGAATCAACCTGGAAAAGCTGCAGGGAATGAACACATGTATGAACATCATGGAAGGATACATCCCCAGGATCACTGCCTCCAGACATTTGATTGGCAAAGCTTCACGCGTCATCTCCTTGGCGATGTCCATCAACCTGTGCAGAGCGGGACCAGTACACAACACTTCATCATGCAGGCAGGTAAAATCCTTTCCTCCGTGAGCCAGGCAGATAAAATCCATACTACTAAATCTAGTGTTCCAGGCCTCTGCTGGTCCGACTGAAACCGCAAAACGGACAAACAGTCTCAGTCAGCCTGCGATGGAAAAAGGAAGTTTGCTTACGCAGTCAGAGGCCGGCTCTTCTTTATTTCAAAAAACTGTGTCCCGGTGTGATTGTACCTGTAAGTCACCGTTAAGGTCACGACAGCTTCAATGATGTGCAGCAGCGTGAGGGAATGATGTGCAGCACACACAGCGAGGTGAAGTGATAATTATAGTTTGTAGATTAATTATGGATGAATTCCTACTCTGGCTAAAAATAGAGCTTTTGTCGAATGTGGAACGTGGTTGTGTAATATCTGATCAGTAGGTTAATGGGATGGGGAGGATGTCTATTTACATCTTGAGTTGTGCTTCAGGCAAATGTGTGTGTGTACACACATCTCGAGTGTAACTTTGTAGGTTTAGGTACATGATCTCCAAGACCACTGAGGTACGGAGCAGCCAGCGCTGTCAAAGGATACTGCAATTCCCTGATGTATTTCTGTATGGCTTCCAGGCGTTGTGGGACGGTGGTAGTAGGTTGGTATGTAGGCACACTCGGTGTTGGAATCTGCGGGACAGAACAATCCCACCAACTCAACCATCACTGTACAAAACTGCTTTTTTTTTTTCCTTCTCGGCCCTCTATATGTGACGAATCAACGATTACATTCAAGACATTGCCACAAGGATGGAGTCAATGCTCCTATTCATCTGCATTTAAGTTGCATTCATGTGCAAACAGACGGCACTAAGAAACACTGACTGCGGTGACCCTGGGAGGGGGAACAAATAACAAAAATAATCATTTACTGAGGCATGAGATCCAGATGAGCATGGCTTTTTATAGTTCTTTCATGTGGCACTGACACTCGGTGGTTTCCACTGTGTATCCGTGTCACAGGGTGTGTGTGAACGCATACAGAGCTGTGATGACACTCCTGTGCTACTGTATATATTCAGCAGAAACGGTACCTTGGGCAGGTCAGTGGCACCGCGGACCCTCTTCTCCAGAGCATCTCCAGTGGGGTGGATTCGAGCCACATGGCGCCACATCCGCTCCCAAGTCTCCTCGTCCACTGGGAGGCCTCCTCTGTTCACATAGAAAGGAACCCCTCCATCCCTCAGCTCTTCCTCCCCTTCATCCTCCTCATCTCTCTCGTCCACAGAGCCCACAATGGCCCTCAGCATCCCTCCTCCACTGGAGTCCTGGCACACAAATGTCCTGACAGACGTCTGGGTCCCTTCACAGGTGATAATCTGCTTGCAGGTTTAAGCAGGTTCCCAGGAGATGTTCTTTCATTACAGCCAGTGAACTTTAACACTTAAAAAAATGTAAAAAAAACACGTCACCTTAATTATTTAAGGTGATTAACCCTGAATGAAACTAACCTCCCGTTACAGTGGGTGAAAATATCTATTTGACTTTCAGGAGAACATTCAATAGTAGGCATATACAGGAATTATTAAAGGGATTTGACTGTGAAATATGTCTTTTAAATAAAAGGTCATGCTATTTCTGTGCATTTAAAAAGGAGTCATAAAACCCGCCAGTATAACGTTCCAATTGGATTTGAGAGGATTCACAAAGTATTAGAAACGCCCGATTCCCGGCGCCGTCAGAGGTCATTCAATCCGCTGGTGGACAACTGATCCCGGCTGCTGATCATCTCCTCCCCGCTCGGCCGCACAGGTTCAGTTCATCTCCGTTCCCCCGAAATCGTTTCCTCCCCTGTCGACCGCTTCATTGTTCCTTGTAGATGCAGCAGCAGCAGCAGCAGCAGAGACTGCGGGACGGAGCCGGGCCACAGCCGTTCAGACACTCCCAGACCTCCACTCACTGCGCATGCGCAGTCTGTAGAGGGATGAGCTCAGCTGAGGCTAGTGATGCGTTCAGGTGCGACCCGTTAAGTGTCCCATTAAAAACACCGATCGCTTGCTAGTCTCATAAGCAAATAACACAAAAGCCCGACAGTCCTGGGAGATTTTACTGTTATTTTTAAAAATGTATAAATTATCTGGAACATCTTTATTTACCCTACTCCAGTTTAACAGCCCCACACAGTACCGAATAAAAATGTCAAATTGGGCGCAGAGCATTTGTTTCAAAATGATTGTATCTATTGTACATAATTATGTTTGAAGAATTACATTCGTATCAGTTATAAAAATATGATGCTTCCAGTTCCGTATTGTGATGAACACAATTTAGTTATTTGGTAATAAAAAAAACAGCACATGATTGGGACTGTGGGAGACACTGTGGGAGACTGGGCCTTGTCCCCATTGCCCCCAGCATCCTGACCATCTGAGAAAGGACTCTTCTTTCTGACAGGCCTTTCCAAACTGCTTTCAATGTGAAAAATCATTGGACACTAATTCATTTTGTTTGTGTCTTGTATTTGTAGATCTGGAATTAGCATTAATATTATGAATGCAAATGTTTTTACAGGGATGCACAACTAATAAAAATGAACATGTAAGAAAAGGAACACAATTCAAGCTCAATGTGTACAGCAAACATTACTTTATTCACATAAAAGTAGAATAGCAACAAAGCCTCCTCCCCAGCCTCTATAAAGCCCAGATCCTCAAGGAGTAAAGTAATATTTCACAAGAAACTTGTGAAATATTACCAGTCTACGCTCATCTGACGTCTAGGAAGTATGTTAAAATCTTGGTGCACCATAATCATCTGGCATCCTCTCAATGTTGTACCTATGAAAAAAAACAAAATAAATGTTACTAGAGAAGCTGACACTGACTCAGAGATAAACGTTTTTTTAATTTTAAAACAAAGTACACTGTTACCTGTGGTTTGAAATGTACATGATGGGGACTCCGGGGATCTTCCTCACTCTTCTCTTTAAATCTCGGTCCACTGTAGCCAGGATGTAACACTTGTGCTGCAGTAATATTATCACGTATATCAGCAAAAGCATTAAACATGTCTATCCACCTTCATCATAATCCCCATCAAGTCAAGATGGAGGTACGTTACCTGCGTTACCCTCTGGACCAGGCAGTCATCAGCATATGTTCCCTTGTGTGTACAAGGCAAGCGCTCAAACCGTGGATCCTTAGCTATCCTGTAAAGACAAAGGAAGTTTAAGGACATTTTTCCACGATGACATCGACAACTCAGAGCTAATGTGGAATCCACTTGATTGTACCTGAGTGCCACTCTGTACTTCATTCCAAGTTTTTCAATTTCAGCCATTACACAGTCTGTTATGTAAGGAATACCTGGAATGGATGAACCACAAGCAGTTTTGGAAATAACCATCCTCAGCAGTATGTTCATTAGTTTTCATAAACATTGTATTATTTAACTATGTATAGTACTTACATTTGGCGTATAGACAATCCATCATAGACTGCACAATGTCCAGTTTGGCCTTGATAGAGAAGTTAATGAAATTCGTGTCGACCAGAATGTGGTAGGGTGGTCCAAGCTGAGTATTGTACTGGAAGAACAGACATGACGGGTGTTTGACCCTGCACAAAGAGTTAAGTTAAAGTGAAGTTAAAGAGGACAACAACTTCTTAATCACCAATTGTAAATGTAGGGTGTCCAACCTACACTTCTCTCTCCTTGAGCTGTGAGGGATCGTTAACCTTTTTTACTTTGGCTTTTGAACGATCTTTGGCTTTTCTGCAAAACAAACAAATACCTAGTAAATGTTTTGAAATTCATGACAATTTTGGAGTTTGCAGGAATGAAGACAGTTTAACAGGACGCAGATTCAGGTGTAAAACTTACATTCTTGTATCTTTCATGCTTATCATTCTCTTCATTACAGCAAACTTTTTCGCTTTGGCCTTCGCCTGTAAACAGAATGGACATGAGAAATAAAAACAGCAAGTATCGCAGTGATCCGTGGTGCTTTGTTCGCTGTTAAAAATGACGTTCATCAAATGACAATGTCAGATCTGATAAAACCGTGTCTTTGACTGTCACGAATCTTTATCTGCACAACATTTAAACATATCCACACAAACATCCCAAGCTGGTTGTTGTCGATGCTGGTTGTTGTCGATGTATACACGTCTTCCTTAGCATAAAGCTAATGTAGCTTAGCTCAGTACGATGGCTTGTCTGCATAAAACCATGGCCAATTAGTTACAGCACACTAAATACGACACAGGCAACACGTTGAGGAATGTGAAACGCACATATAGGACATACCATGCTGAAAATGAGATACCAGAGCGGCACAAATGATTGAAACTTGCTCCTCTTCTCCTCGTGTGTCAATGGACGATAGCGCTGCGTCTACGTCATCAATAGTCGACACTTTCCCTGCGCATTTTCCGGTTGCTAAGCTAATGCCTGTCTGTCACACGGAGGTAGATCCACCGCAATGTATGTGTTCCGCTCCCGGAGCGCAGTTCCATGTACCTACAGCCATGCTAGTCTTATAAATGTTGTGATGTGTGTCTTGTGCGTCTAGTGACTAGCTCTGTGAAATTACGTGTACATCGTTGTCAAGCTGCACTTGCCATATAGCTTTGTGTTGTCGTTAGCCGATTGTCAATGCGATGCTACCAGCTGCGAGCGCCCAGCTCCACCGAGCCGTGCAGGTGTCGAGAACTGATGATATTGCAGTCTTTATGTGCCACTCCCGATGTGTTCTGTCATTCCGACAACAGCCAGGCGATCTTTGCTAAATCCTGGAGTTTAAACTATAAAGTTTGTTAGCTGTTGGTTTATTTATAGCAGCGTTCGCTTGTCTCGTTTGAGTATGTTGTTTGAGCTAACGTTAGCACAGTGGACAGCAGATCGTTATCACCAACATCACCAGGATTTAGAATGTGATTAAGACTCGTCCGTAATGCAGCCCGTGAACCAGGTAACGTGTCCTGGATAAACTGACTGCTGAGGCCGTTAGAGCCATTTAGCGGCTTGTTCATGCATATTTCAGTGATGTGGATCACATGTAATGTTGTTCTCTCATTGGACAGCGCTTCTCTGAAGTTACACTTAAATATTAATGCAGCCTTGGTTCAATAGTCAATAGACAAAACTACCACAAACAAGCGTATAATGCTCCCCACCATATGCTGTGGAGTCTGAGCAGTCTGTGTTTTGTAGGAGACGTTGTTGCCCCCTGGTGAGTGGCAGTTCTTCCAGTGAGAACAAAGAGGTGTGATAGAAGGCTGAAAGATGGTCTGATGGACCGCCGCTTCTTCCTGACCTTCCTCTTGTGTTCTGTGTCGTGGATCTTCTTCTGGGAAGTGCACTGGAAGAAAGGCAAAGACGGTCAGATTGAGGAATGGCTCCAAGGACATGGTCTTTCTCAGTACAAGCATCTTTTTGAAGGTAGGTGGAGTCATGGTCTTCTTTGAGATGAACATCACTGATTACTTCCTACTTTAAGGACATAAGGACACGTGTGCCTTGAATGTCATGTCATGTCAGAGCCCACAGAGTTTCTTCAAAAGTACAAGTAATAATTGTCACTGGGTTTATCGGAAGGCGATTCTTATTTGTTCCTGTTTTGAACATATTCTTCAGCTTCATGAGGTCTATGAAGCATTCATGAATAATCAGGGCATTTAATGAGCACTGAAGCCTGTAAGCTATTGACCTTTATGGAACCAGTCTGCTGGCTGGTAGGAATAAGGGGCCTTTTCTGTGGTGCCCATGTGTCAACCAGATGTACAGACGCTAGAGGAGCTGAGCCTGAGCGTACTGAGTCGGCTTGAGGAGGTGGTGAAGGAACAGCAGCGCTGGAGAGAGATCGCTGAGGCCCACATCCGGTTGCTCCGAGACTTTGCCTTCCAGGAGTGGCTTTGTTCCCATAACCTGGAGCACTATTACCAAACGTAAGCAACGAAAGAACACAAAGTTTCATTATGTTTGGCAACAATTATGTCTTATTATGTTGTGAATTTCGCTTGGAGAAGTATCTACTTGTCTATATCTATCTAATTAAGTCTTGGCAAGTCATGACACCTACATTTTCTTATTTTGTCTTGGTTATGATGGTCATGCATATTTGCTTATGTCCACTTGAGGGCGCCCTATCCATTGTTGCTTACACAAGGGCATTGAGGCTGCAGTGTTTCAGAGGGTCACTGCAGTGAAACATGGTCTTTAGGGATGTTAGAGTGTGTGTGCGTGTGTGTGAGCAACCCTGCAGCACTCCACGTTTGTTTTGACATAACCAGAGCCAGCTGATTCCTGTTAAATAAATTCTGTCTTCCAAATCACATGTCGTTCACAAGTCTCCAAAAGGTCAAATGTAGGAAAATTTTGCCTCCATTAGAACGTCAATATTTATTCAGCTGTTATGCCTGTGTACAAATCCAGAATGTAATTCAATTTCCCACAGAGATTCATAAAATATCTGTCAGTCTTGTCTATAGCTTTCTGCAATGGCTTTCCCAAGATAAAAGTGAAAACTCAGCACAGTACGTCCCATGTTAATACAGTGCAGTGTTAAGAATTACCGTTCTTCTCCTCTGCTTACCGAGGACAGCTATTCATCTCATTCATTGAACTCCACACACCTGATAAGACCGAGGTTTGTCGAACAGACAGTGGAGTAAAACAATAGTAGTCTTGCGTGAGTGCGTGTTATTTTTCTGCTCAGTACATTTTGAATGAAACTCAACTGGTTCAACAGTCTCTGGAAGCTGATAAAGTAAAGAATGCCGCTGTTACCATGCGTTTCTACTTTCACTTTTGTCCTCCGCAACAGGCTGAAGACTTTGGGTTGTATGAATCTGGATGATCTGTCTCAGTTCGACAAACAGCTGCAGCTGTCGCTCGCTGCCTGGGGGTACTACTACGACGACTACGTGAAGTTGTCCACAGGCATCAAGCTCCTCCAAACCACGAGGAGAAGTCGGGACCAGGACTACGAGATCCAGCTGGTGCACAGCCTTGCTGAAAGGCGTCTGAATGAGAAGTGGTCGGCTGGTGAGTCCCGTCTTTCCTTTTCTGTTCTCGTGTCCTGTCCCCGATGTAAGGTCACGTTTTGTGATCCGTTTCAAAGCCACGCGCCAAGTAGAAAGCGTGTCTGTGTCTGAATCCTTCATTCGTGGCATTTGTCCTTTCAGCCGGAGCGCTCCTGTTTGGCTGTACTGTGGCACTGTGCTTCTTGATAAGGGACCTCATGTTTTACGTGATTGGTGAGTCTTGTTGCCGTTGTGGCGGTTGCTCGCGCTGCCATTGTGGCTTCTGCGTCACAGACGTTCTCCTCCACGACTGATTCAAAACCTGAATGTTGGCTCTTGGCAGCGCGCTCCACTTCCAGCAGTTGTTGCATTCCATCGTCACAACCTATTTGGGCACGGAATGGACTCGGAAGATACAGAATACCTTTACGCTGACAGATAACTGTGCACCGCCGTGTTGGATTTTGAACTCGGGCTCCTCTGAGTTGGACCGATGTCTGTTTCATTTAGCAACTTCCTGTCCACAACTTAGACAGTGAGTGGAATGCAATGGCACCAACTTACACAGCTTTTCCTGTGCTGCGCCTCTTCCCCAGGTGGAATTACTGTTTCCATCATAGCATTTGTCTTCACCATCAAGTTCCTCTGTGAGCTTGCAGCGAGGGTGGTCAGCTTCCTACAGAATGAGGCCCCGGGGCGACGCGGTGACCGCAGCATCTACGACTATGTCCGCGGCAACTACCTGGACCCGCGTTCCTGCAAGGTGTCTTGGGACTGGAAGGAACCGCAGGAAGTGGGGCAGACGATGAGCTTCAGGGTCCAAGTAATCACACCGACCAAGTCACACGGCAGCCGCGTACTCAGAGCGACGTGCCCCAGCCCTTTGTGTCCTCTGTCCTCCTCAGCTGTTCTACAAGAACGGCCAGCCGTTCCCAGCCCATCGGCCCGTGGGTTTGAGGGTCAACATCACCCACATCGAACTGGCTCTGGACATTCCTGTTACCCAGGAGGTTTTACAAGAACCGGAGTCCAACGTAGTGAAGGTGACGTTCACAGTGCGGAAGGCCGGACGCTACGAGGTAGCCGTCAAGCTCGGTGGCCTCAATGTGGCCTACAGCCCGTATTACAAAATATTCCAGCCAGGTACTCGTAGTTCCTTCGTTGTTTTTTCACATGTAACCCTAAGAGAAGATGTGCTGGAGCTGAGCGGGTCTTTCTACTCTCTCACTTCAGGTACCGTGGTCCCATCCAAGACCAAGATAGCCTACCACTTCTCCACCTTGGTGCTAACACACGGCCAGCAGCACACGTTGCAGATTGAGCCCAGGGATGAATATGGAAACCCCACCAGTAACTCGACATCTCTCACAGACGAGGACAACTACAGCATCCACGTACACTCGGTGGGAGACAGAGCTCTTGTGTGTGCGGCGTCGCTGGCTGTGTCTCTCTTCAAACCGCTCACGTCCGTCCTGTCTTCCCCAGCTGGGCACCGGGGACGACGACAGTCTGGAGGGACACTACAGCAAGTCGGTTTCACTCAACAAGCAGCAGTGCCAGGTTCTGTTGAGGCTGACGTTGCGGAGGACCGGCTGCTTCCGAGCGCGCATCTCCTACAAAGATCAGCCGCTCAGCAACGGGGAATTTGACATTATTGTTCTCAGTGGTGAGCAGACCCCCCATGAGGGTTTCTGGTTTGATACACATACAATCTGAAGGACCAATTAATTTAAAAAAAAGCTTTATTATGGTCTGATCCTTACTCATAAATAAGTCTATGTGTCACTGCTTATGGAAAAAAAATTCATCGTAACTTGTTTGTGGAGATTTTCCTCATCGTCCTTCAGTTCTAAAAGTATCCAGTCTCCATGGAGACCGTTGGTCGAACCTCCTCCTTCCATTGAAAGTCCAGTTTAGATCTGTAATCCTCCATCTGGCGGAAAAAAAAAACAAAAAAAAAGGATGCTGCTCTTGAGTCACTGACTGTGGACGGGAGCTGCTACTACGACTGCCCCCCCCAACACACACACACACACACACACACACACACACACACACACACACACACACACACACACACACACACACA
>JBBMJM010000004.1:1177703-1198379 GCA_037832705.1 Centriscus cristatus | reverse complement strand
CCAGTATCGACGGCGGGTGCAGACAGAGCCACTTTTACAATGCAGACCAGTGACCCTATGATTTTTATTTTTTTTTTACTGCCCCACGGTTAGGGTTTAAGACCCTTGTGTCGAAATGATCAGCCACGTGCCACGTGTTTTGACACAAACCTTTAATCCAGATCGTAAAAACACGCAGACGGAAGTGCAGCGCTGACAGGAGCAGTCCTGAACCTCGGTGAACTCTTATGAAGCGTGCCGGTGAGTTGGGTCACTGTGTCACAGTGTTAATCGCGGTCCTGTTTATGAGGCCCGAGGGTTAAGACAGACGTTGTCACTTTGGGTTTATGTCGGCCATCGCCGGCTGCAGACTGAAACAACTGGCTGTTCGTTATCTTTACATCTTACAGGGGAAGTCAAACTGCAGCTGGCCTCCGCTCACTTTTATCTCGCTGGCTATCTACTGTTTCATTGTTTACTGTTTTCTCTGTCTCCCCTGCTAATTATCTCCCCTCTCTCTCTCACACACACACACACACTGCTCACGCACACAATTCAGACAGTCGATTACACAACACACTCATTGGCCCCAGCAGTCTCCTAATTAGATCTCCTCGCCTCCTGCCCATTGCAAAGCCTCCGTCCATTTCTTCTCAAGTCTCAGCTAAAGACGCAGCAACAGAGGTGTAAATTACATTTAACGTCAGGCTGCAGTTGCCCAAATTAAAAGAGTAAATACTTTTCATCTGCCAGAAAAGTAACAGGTCCAGTCTAACGCGGCCTCTATTAAACAAGGCAGTGGGGTCTGTGCAAGCATCTGGACCTCCTTACATCTTGGCCCTCACCCAGACTATGCTATCATCAGCTGAGTGAAGCCCCGCAGCCGGCAACGTGCCAACACAAAGGCCCCAGACTGGAGCAGGGACTGGGAGCGCCCACGTAGGAGACCTCCGTGGAGAAAACAGGCTCAGGTTATCTTCACCACGTCCTCGCCTGAGACCCTTGTCGGCTTTCGCTGGGCGACGGCAGCATGAGAAAACATGTTCACGCCGGGGAAAAGAAAAGGGAAAAACCTGTTGGCTGGGAGTATAAATGTATAAACATATCATAGCCGAGCTGTGTGTAGGAAATTCCCGCGAAAGGGATTGAAGCAATGTCTAATATTCAAAGCGTCAGCTTCACCCGGGAGACTGGATTATGTCTTGAGTTATGGCTTTTCAACAATACATCCTTGTTCGATCAGACTCGGAGCAAACGTACGTCAGGAGTCGGATCACTGCTTGTCCAGTGCCTACTTGTCTTTTGTGTGCTTATAAAAGGATCTGGGTCTCCGTTGGTCGGGTTGGAGATTGTTGTCTGGCTCCCCGCAGATTAAAGTATGATGTGGAACTCAGATTTATGGTCAACAGACCTGAGTGTCCACCAGAGAAAGTCCATGTGCTGAAATAACCAGTTGTATGATCGTCTCCATTTGGGATCTAGAAAGATGAACAGTAAAACGTCCAGTACCATTCAAGTTGGTTCCATCAGGCTCAGTTTGCTTTATTTTGACCTGAAACCAGATTTCTTAAAGAAACTCTGAACAACCTCCGTGATGCAGCTGAGCAGCGCCATTGTTTCTGTTTACAAAGTCATTTCAAGCTTTTCTGTTTCTGCACGGTCCCTCAGTTGATGTTTGCATCTGCTCGTGAAAGCTGTTTACGCTGCCGCGATGCAGAAACACAGTCGGGGTCGGACGAGTCCGGAATGGTGCCCAACTGACTTAGAGCCGTGTCTTACTACCCAATCACCGTTATCCTAAAATCTCCTCAAGCTGTGGGAATGTTGGACACCTGCCTCCATAGTCACTGCCAAGAAGAGAAGGCCGCCGGTTCAGAAGAATCTCCAGTTTTGGTCTGAACAGCAAACTGTTTACAGAGCGCTAAGCTACTTAGCCACGGAATTAAGATGAAAGTTGAATTGCTGACATGTTTTAGGGTAAATACAATAACCCTCGATTAGATCTCGAATGTCAGGGTAGCGTTACTGTTTGAGTTCAGCAACTCTGGTTGGTGAAAACAATGGAGGTAGTTAGAGACTTAGCTGTAATCGTAACTCATGGACTCATGTTTGATGGTGCTAAAGCTTCACGTCTGGCCCGTGAGCCGTTTGTTTCCTCTTGTCAAGCCTGACTGCTGTCCCAGGGTTCCATGATCCAGAGATCTCCACAGATCTGTCAGGATTCGTTCACGGCGAAGATGCTGCTTTCTATTACCAGCTGGTTGAGCGTGCGAATGTTTTTCCATTTTCATCCATCGGACCAAAGTGCCCATGGCACCTTAAAAGCATGTGTTCTCCACTTCAATCACCAGAACAATGATGCTTTTCTTCTCCCTCGGACCAACAGTCTGCATTTGGTTGTACAAACTGTTTTCCTCCTCTGCGTTATGAGTTGGACCAGGGCTTTGGAGGATTATTTCGTAAGCTTGGCAGGGAGGATTCATAGATGCACAGGAACACAACCGATGACAGAGCATCGGGGCCACGCCCACTTCCTGTTGCCTGGCCTGCATCGGTTGTCTTCTCTCGATCTACCTGGACTGTCCCCCTCGTGTCATATATTGTCCAGATGAACAGTGGAGCCCTGTGTGGAGATCCTGGACCCGCTCCAGAAAGCAGGTTTGGTACAAAATAAAACGTCTGTTCATCCTGAAATGAAAAAAACAAAAACAAAAAACCAACAGAATTTCCTTAAAACTCCTCTAAACTGAATAAACAGAATTTGAACATGAAACTCAAAGACATTGTGTTGGATTCCATGTCAGTCTTTTCTGGAACGGGCACCTGCTCTATGTAGGGTGTCCCAGGAGCTTCTACTTCTGCTGGTGTAGGTGCTCGAGTCTCTACAACAACAACAAAAACAGACCTCGTCCCTTTTCTTCTTCTGTAAATGTACGACATGAAGGACCAACAAGCCACCGAGCAAAGTATCTGCTTACAGCTACCTGATAAACTGTTTCGCTGAACAGCATAAAAAGAGGTCAGAATCTCTACCCCTCTGCTTTGTTTAGTCCCCCGGCTGCCTGCCTGATGTTTATAATAAAAATTCCAAACTTTTTCGTTAAATTTCAGCTGGATTTTTAAGGCTTACCAAGGAGAGGTGCAGCCAACCGGTTCTAGACAGTCGCTCTGCGTCCTGCGTTGCGCAGGACGACAGAAAATGCCCCTCTGGGGGACGCTGCCGAGAGTCCGTGCAGACAGACGGGAACTGGCTGTACGTTGGACTCCCAGAGGTGCAGTGTTTTAGTTTCTGCAACAGAACCATTTCAACACACTTTAAAATCTGCAGTACATATGGCAACATGCTGCAGGTCTATGGTGCATACCCCACCCCCCAAAACCCTCACCTCCACACGCACACCCCACAAACACACAATAAAAGTGCACATGGCTGCTGATTTATACTGTCTGAGAAAGTGCAAATGAAAAGCTGCGTCATTCATAAAAAGAAACAAAGTTGTTTTCGCTCTCTTAAGTAGTTGATGATTGACGGAGAGAAGAGTGGTTGACAGGAGTCTCTTCGGCCTGCTGTGTGGCTCGCAGCCCGAGTCCTCCGTAAAAATAACACGATACAGAGAGTCTCGCTCTCCCTTTGTGTTTCTGCTTGCTCTTGTTGTGGGGAGAGAAAAGAAACACCGCGCAAGCCAAAGTCGGAAATCTGTTCTTCGGCCTTTTTTTTATTTTTTATCATTTCTCATGCAAAGCTTTGATTCGACATAATGAAAAATCATTCTGACCGGTTGTGATGAGGCTTTGTGTTCAGTTGGTAAAGTGAATGTAAACCTGGTCTTAGTGTTACAGATGATAATACTCATCGTGTTTCTTCAACATGTGCGAAGCAGCTGGTTAAAAAAAAGAAAGAAAGAAAAATCAAGGTTTCCAATACACATGTGAATGTTTTCTAACCTTCAAAAGCACCCGAACATGTAGGTTCACTAATAGATTCAAGGCATCTTCCCTTTGCCTTCCGTGAGCGAATTGGACAGAACATCCAAACATAGGAGCCCTCGCAACCTTCTATAGTAGATCGACTGATTCGTCTTCCTCATCCCGACACAACGTTGGCTCGTTGTCCGTCTGACATCCATAACACGACGTTATGTGCTCTTATCTGCAGGAGTCCCATGTATCTTGCTTTCTTTGGATGGATTCATTGCGTGTAGCAGATGTTTGATCTGCTCGGCTGAAGGCTTTTCAAGGCGTCCCCTTCATTGGATTGTAGCTGACGTGCAGCTGGAGGTCACGAGCACCGGCAGTTCCTGATTAGTTTATAGTAACGATGCAGCGCAGGAAGTCACTGTTGCATGTGATTGGCTGAAATGAGTGACATCGTTGTACATTTATTGAGAGATTGTGACAAAAAACAAAACACAACAAAAGTCTGGTGAGAACCAGCGCTGTGTTTTACAAGAACAGGAGGCGGTTTTTAAAATGCCTGTGTGCCTCGTGATGTCATTGAGCTGAGGTTGAAATCACTGCTGCGCAGACAACCGCAAAACCCTCCCGACTTTATACGCTGTGTGGATGTGTGTGTGTGAGGGGGGGGTTGCACAGGTTCACGGTTCAGGGGCGTAACACTCCCCCGGCTGCCTCATCCAGAGTTATAGCATATTAGACAGGTCCTGTAATCAATACACACACGGCCGTCCCGAAGCCCACCATTAGGAGCCGGACCGCTCGCCGCGTTTGTGTCTGCGAACGGCTGCTTCCTCCAGCTGCTGCGTCCCGCTTCAGCCGCCTGCAACACATGTTTTTCTAATTGCTACCACAGTTGAAAGTAGACAAAATGAGGTAGTACCCACCCGCCTGCACCTCTTCCTGTGGACTTTTCCTCCTTTTTTTTGGTTTGTTTTTGCGCGTTAGCTCCTGAGCGGTGGTTGGTGATGTGATGGCGACGACAGCTTCTCTTTTTTTGTCAGTTTCACATTGTGGGTGATGCAAGTGAGGTATCGCCGAGGATCGGATGACAAAAGAAACTCACGGGGCCGGTGCTTGATTGACATATGCGGAGAAAGTTAGAGAAGGAGCGTACCCTCTCCCCCCCAGTCACACACGCTCGCCGAGGCCGCTGTGTAATTAGGGAAATCCTCACCAACCGTATATCACAGCACCTTCCTGCTAAAACACCATATGGAAGTTGTTGGATGCGATCCCTCAGGAGGATGGAGTTTGTGGATTTTTCGCTGCGCACCGCGTCTCACAGAGGCAGATTTACAAGTTTGCGGGCACATGCCCCCAGATCCACATGTCCTCCTCCACTGAGCACCCCAGCATGGAGCTCATTAGAGGCGGAGTGTGGGAGCGTTTTCGGGGCGCGGCGGAGACATGATCTACCATGGCGAAAAGTAACGTACACAGTGTCACGGGTCAGCTGCAGGTTAACCAACCCCCCCACCCCCAGAGCTTAAGGTTGGTTTGAGGGATTTAACTACTGAATTGGACCAGAGAAAAGAAATCATAAAACGATCCGATAAATGACCCGTAATGTGTTTGCGCCAGGGGTTTAACAGCAGCTTCGAGTGACGTCTCTGGGGAAGTCTCTGGAAATCACATGTTGTGGGAATGATTCGAAATAAGCGCCCGTCAGCAGGCCGACGTTTTGTCCTGTTGAGAGGCGTAGCGTTCGGCTTGTGTCTCCCCAGAGCCCCCCACATTCTTAAACACTTGACCTATTTCATAAGACCTGTCAAGCTCTCCTCCTATCAAGAGGCTCCTGCTGTCATCACAGGAGGTTCACCAGACCCCATATTTCATTTCTACCCTTTTTGTTTTGTTTTGTTTTGTTTTGTTTTGCACTACCTGACCACCAGTAGTCACATTGGCTATGCAGGGATGAGTTGTTGCATCCATAACGTCCAGCGACATATGATCTGTCATTCTTTTCTTCCTCTCTCCAGTTATAGGGTTTAAAACGGCCTTCTTGTCATATTCTATGAACAGGAAATCTCTGGAGGAGCCTCCAGCAACTCGAATCTCCTAACAGCACATAATGCGCCGTAAAGTCCGTCCCACAATTATCCACATTCCTCTTTCATTATCGATATTACCTCCAGAAATGTCTGCCAGCCGCGCTGCCTCCGTGTAAAGTGAGGCAGCGTCTCCCGCAGGCTTGAATTATGTCTGATATTGGTTTCAAATTGTCCCCTGTTGAATGAAAAAAATGGTTACACTTGGATGTTTCGTGTCATGAGTCAGGGAAGGGAAGGTGACTCTCTGGTGACTTGTAATGGACTGGAAACAAGTTGGAAAAGAGGAAGAAAAGAAAGTCCACTCCGGTCCAGTAACCTCCAAAAATACCCCCGGGTATTTTTAACTGTGATCCACTTTGACAACGTGAATAACTTTGTTTTATGGTTTGTTCTATCAAACGAATTCGCTAGTGCAAGATGGGACAAACCCTTATGGTCAGTTTAGGACGTTACAGCAGAAAAGTCAAATCAACGCAGGTGTGAGAAACAACAACAACAATAATAATAGTAATAAAAAAGTAATAAAATTGGTCTATTTAGCTGTAACAGAAGTAAACATGCACTAAGCGATACATACAGTATGATGTAACTAAAGGATATACTGTAACTGAAGGATATGTACATTAGTGTTATCACTGAGACTGTTTTATATGCAGACACACACACACACACACACCTTTACGTCCGTTACTCCCTCTCCGAAGACTTTCCCAGCGAGTACGATTATATAAGCTTCAGATGGCTGGAGTCGGACCGGATAAACAGACTCACTTCTAAATAACGGCGAGGAGTTTGTGGCCAGGCAGAAAACGCCGGTTCCATATTAATAACGGATTCGTCTGGATCAGCGTGTTTGTTGGGAAGGTCCAGAGCTGCCAACAACAATTCTAATAGTCTCTTTTCAGATGACTGGATCTGGACACAACCTCTCAAAACTTGGCCCGTCTCTCTCCGCCATAATTAAGGCTGAAGTGGCAATGCCAGGAATGTTAGCCATTTCTGCTCTTTTATTTCAGATGGATTCTCATTTTATTACTTCCTCAAAGTAATAATTACTTCGCATATTTGTGAAATGGATGGAATGTGTGGCAATTAGTTTTAATGATGTGCAAGACAAATCTGCACGACAGCAATTACTGTGACAATGTGTTCAGCAGCCCAGAGGCCGAAACCCGGAGATGACGGGCAGCAGACGGGCCGTGTCACAGGATGCCGACGCGCTTCATGTGGGGCCCATGTGACCACAGTCGGTCCGTCCACGCTGCTGTCAGGACAGGAGACGTGTTTGTCTGCTGTCAGTCGCGTCCAGGGCCCGTCTCTTTCTTTATTCCATGAAAGTGCTTTCACACGTTCCTGAGATCTCCACCTACTGCGTAATGTCACAGCAATTCAGAGCTGGTTTTTTTTTTTTTTTTTGATCCACACTGCTCGGTCCCCAAACTTTGAGGTTGAACAGACTCTGGACGAGGAGGTGGCTCCCAGCCAGCATATACTTAACTTCGATGATGTATTCAACTGGTTGCCAAGGGGAGCTCAGGCAATTCCTGTTTCATCCCATGATGGAAAAATCAGATCACGTACCAAGTTCTACAAATCGACGACCGCATTTCTCTGAATGTGAACGCTTCATCAAAAACCAGGTTCCATTTTCCTGCGAGTAGTTAAAATGAAATGCTTGAGTGAAGAAGTTTGGTCTAAATAGAATTCACCTCACCACAAGGCACCAAAGAGTGGTGATTGTGTGATATTTAATCCTCAGTTTTTACTTTTTCTCATCGCAGACCAGCCTGTCGGTGTTTTACGTTCCGGACTCGTAATTCATCATGAAAAAACGGAAGCGGAGGACCTGAGATCGGCCGGCTCGGTGGGAACATTAACGCCGTCGCGATTCCCTCCGTCACTTTACTTCTAACCTCTTGTCGTCAGCGGCAGCTCTCACCCAAGTCGACGGGGAAAGTTAGGAGGCCCAGGGGTCTTCGCGGTATCGCAATAACAGGATGCGTGCGGCAGGTAGAGCGCTGCTCGCACCCAGTGGGGCCTTTCAACTGCCAGCGCTCCTCGCTGCCAAGAGCCGTGGCAGCGTTCCTGCCTGCGATCCGTCAGCGTCCACAGCATCTGTGTCAATAGCATTCCAACGGCCTGTTGACGGAGCGCCGCTGTTTGCTTTTGCCACCGCCGGCCGGCGGCCTGATTTACTGTTTCAGAGAACAATGTCGTAAATCCTCCCATGTTGTCTATTACATACATTCGTGTCACAAGATCGAGAGGGTGTTTACTTTGAATCGCGTGTGATAGCCCCTCCGGTACTTTGAGGCATCTGGAGCGCGATGGGAGGACGTGGGCCGCCCTCGTGGAGTGACACAGATTATTTTTCCATGACCATAAAATGACCTCAGACTGTCGTTAAATGTCCTGCACACGTTTGTCTGTGTGTGAGTACAGTAGGTTCCTTTCACATGTGGAGGGAAAAGATGCAAAGAAGCATTTCATTGATGAGGTGGCAGCTGTTTGCAGTCGGCTTTCCATTTTGTTTCCCATTCCCTCATTTTTCATGCCCCCCCCCCCACCCCCGCCATCCCCCAGTGTTATGACCGTTCTAAGCTGCCGGTGTTCCAGCGAAGGCACACGCACTGGATGCTAGATTAGTGGCGAAAGGAAATCCCTCCATGGCCTAAATCGAGCCGTGAACACTGAGTGTACACCTTAGTGAGAAACTGGATAAGGCTTTAACGTAATTGATCATATACATACTGACTTAACAAAGCAATTGAACATGACAGCCCCCCCCCCAGGCTCTCCGCTGTGGAACATAAATGGTTGAATTAAACTAATGGCCCCTTGATTGAATCAGTTTAAGGTGAGCCCCATTCTGCTACTGCTCCGTCATACGTGGGGTGTGTGTCTGTGTGTGTCTGTGTGTGTGTGTGTGTGTATGGGTGAGGGCGGGGGGTCATATTTTAACATGACCTGCTGAGAACCCGATCTCCATCTGTGCTCTTTCCTCAGCTGACTGCCAGCCCCCCTGCCAGAACCGCGGCTCCTGCAGCCGGCCACATACCTGCGTGTGTCGCTCAGGTTTCCAGGGGTCCCGCTGTGAGGAGGTGGCCCCGGAGCAGGTGTACATCCGCGACAGAGGCACCCTACGGCGCGTCCAGCCCGGTGTCAACCCTTTCCAGAGAGACCAACCGCGGAGACGGCCCTCAGAAAGGCAGGCCCAGACCCCACGACCTGCGACCACCAGACAGCCTGTCCACACCGTGTAAGTGACGCAGCTGTGACGCTTCTTATTATAGCTGAGGGACCCACTGCAAAGCCATACACGGAAGGGGTCAGCGTGTCAACTGACCCACAACACGGTTCCTTCCCATTGCCACTGCTAACCTGCAGTTTGGCAAATAAATGCAAACGTTAAAAATAATTCAGTGTCTAAATAAAAACTGTTCAACACATGTCTTCTGATGACAGTAAATCAAAGATAAGTAAAAAGTGACTGCTGTAATAAAATCATCATCCATAAGTGATGTCAGATGTGGAAAAAACAGTCAGAAATGATTCAAACACCAGAAGAGACGGTGGAATCCACGGGTATAAATCAAAGGTGACTGTTTTGAGACCTTGACTCTGTCAGAAGTGTAAGTAAACAAACACCAGGTCGATCGCTTTCACTGATTTATTACAATAACCCCATACTGTACTATACCATGGATGCAGCCTAGAATCGCGTTCAGCAAACTCCCCAAAAGCTGCTCGTCACACCCGATACTGTCGTCCCTTGGCGTTGAATATTTGACTGTTGCCGTTCCAGTTCCTGTTGGAAACAACATTTTGCCTCATTAATCACTTCATCAACGTAAGAGCCCGTATTTAAAATCAAGGAGGTTTCGAGGGAGTTATCGTTTCTAGGAACACTTCAGTCGGTCGTCATCGCTCGCGCTTTCAGACTTACTGTATCTTGTCAGATCCACTATTTTGGACTGAGATCTCCTCTCATCTGCTCCCACTCGGTTCAGGTTGATCCTAGTTTTGGGGCACTGAGGTCACATTCAAACCATTTTTCCCCCCGTTAAAACATTTAAACATTCTCATATTAAAGCTGACATTTATTGTGTTTGTCTCCGGATAAATCCTACACATTTCCTGCTGCTGTTATAGAATTATGTCTACTTCTCCGTCCATATGTTTGCGGTGGCTCAGAGAACTCCGGCTACAGTTTGGCAGCCGGCTCATAAAAGTTGTGTCTCATACATCCTTTTTTCATGATTGTCTTGGAGCCGTAGTAGATCTTCTAATCAATACAAGCCCTTCGGAACGCTGCGCAGTTGCTCTGCATGTGTTCTCTTTGTTCTTGACTCACAGCATTTTTGCGTCCTGAGTCACAGATCTGGGACAAACAGACAGAGGAGAAGCAGCAGGATAAAAGCGTCGGGACACAAGTTGTCCCTGAGTCACACATGCCCGTGTGGTGACTGTTGATCGTCCTTGCTCCTGACTAACTGTTTGTCAGACGTGTTCGGGATGAGATGTTCCCCTGGTCTGCTGCGGAGGGCCAACTAATCCGTTTAATGGTTTTTACAAAGTACTAAACTCCAAGACATGCCCGGATGAAACGGCCCGGCCAAAATTGTAAAACGTCTTCATTTGAGCGCAAGTCCAAGAATTATTGGAATACTTCAAAGTTCCAGGAAACCATCGAGGTGCTTGTGTAATGCACATTACCGTGCAGGCTTTGAGAAATGAAGCGAATGTTCTGCATTCTCTTGGCCCGGAATCGTCTTTCAGGGGTGGAACAGCGTTCCCGCTGGAGATGCAAGTCTTGGTTTCATATGTCAGACTGAGCTTGTGCTGCTCCAGAGGCAGGAAAGCACGAGCAACGTCAAGTCAAAGCGTGAGATAGCGAGACAGCACCAGTGCCAGGGATCCGTTAAGGAGTCGGAAGATGAGTAGGGAGGACAGATGCTTGAGTCCAGATCAGACTTCCTCAAATACCCCTCATGAGTGCAGCACCCAGCGATCTTCTCCTCATTTCTTCCTACTGGAGAAGGTGTGAGCTACTAAATATGACTGTCTTGGATCCCATTTGGCTTTTTATGTCAGCGGCGCCCTGATATTGACCCAGCCTGTCATGTGGCGCCAAGAACAAGAAATAGTGTGGCGAAGGAATGAGACAGACAAGCAGGGAGAGCGCAGAGAGGAATGATAATAGGAGGAGAAAACAATCATTGAGAGAAAGTGATCTGCTCAGCTGAGGCAGGTAAGGTGACGGTGCAGACACGCCATTGGCCGCTCTCCTCGCTGGTTTTGACAGTCGGCTGTGTGCGCATGTCAGCAGCCGGCGGCAGACGGGGAAAGTGTTCCGTCTGCGGTCAGCGCCGGAGCTTTGTCAATATCACAGCGAAGATGAGGCCTAACTCGCTTTCCAGCCGGCCAGCACCTCAAACGTGTGTGTGGCTACGAGCAGACGCTTGTTTTCTTTTTTTCCTACATATATTTGGCACTGACTTGTAGACCGAGAGGTTTTGTGGTCCGCTCGCTCTGTTCGAGGTTAAGAGATTTTGTTCTAAGTAAACTATTCACTCAGTGATGGAGTAAGGAGGGTTTTTTTCCCCCACACAGAGTCAAGAGGAAGAAAGATTTTCCTTTTAGACTCAAATGAAAATCAATAATTGGTATAAACAGTAATTTGTTCGTTAAAATAGTCGATAGCTGGACAGTAGACACGGAGCTGTTTGTTTACTGTCTGACATGTCGACCTGGGATCAGCCCCCCCGCCCCAGAGCGAGTCAGCGTATTGATGCAGCTTCCTACGAGCTCTCTGTGTCATATTATTACACGAGTTTGTACGGGGTCGTCTTTAGATCGGAACCAAACACCTGTACAATTCTGTAAGATTCAGAACAAACCTCGGGGACGGGTTCACCCAGTTCCTCCCTTCATGTGAAGGTCAGACTTGGATAATTCAGTCGGTTTGTCGGTGACACATTGGCAGCATCCGACTCAGGTTGTGACTGTTGGAAGTGAAGACGTGTGAGGGAGCAGAAACAAAGCCAACACTTGTGCTACACACGGAACCTCCAGAACATCTTGACAAACAATCTACCATTTTTATCGTTTTTTTTTTCACTTTTCCTGGCTTGTTTGACATCTCCTTCACTCCTCCTTTGACAAATCCATCACAAAGAGCTGAATTCTGTGTTTCTGTGACTAGTTAATAGGCCGATGTGATGAGATCCCTGACGACCTGCTGCTGCCTGACTAATCTGACCCGGTGACTGAAGGAACTCATTTTTCCATCCTGTTTTCAAACCGGTCTCAACTCCACACCTGTAAACTTTTATGGCTGCATCTCGCACAAAAATAACTCCATCGGCAAACAAACAGACGTGTAAACGCCTGCCCCGGGACCCGCTCTCGCTTTGTGAGGTGTGACCACATTTTGCTCTGATGACACATGCAGACTCCCGAAAGGAACATCGACACGTCGTGGCTCATTTTAACAGATGTTGCTGTTGTAACATAGAAATGAGAAGCGCCATCATGTGATATCAGCAGCTCCGCTGTCTCACAGAGTCTCACAGCACGTGGAGACAACAGAGTCTCCAGGTCCGTGTCGGCGGGTCCGTCACATAATGCTGCAGCAGACGTGGGATACGGTGACTGACAGGTCGTCAGCCTTCTCCGCGCACAGCTGCTCCCTGAAACGTCTTTCTGAGAAGAATTCCTTTCGTTTCGCCCCACTGAATGAATTTAGCACATTTCGGAGTGGCAGCCGGGAGAAAATCGCTTGATCCGATGGACAAAACATGTGAGGATTCTGGGACTGTACCCTGCTTCCTGTCTCGACCCCCACTCCCCCCTGTCCCAAATGTCCCTGCAGCTGGTTCACTGGGATTGAAAGTAGAAAATGTAATATAGGTCCATCCCATATATGCAGCTGGAAAACCAATGTCTCTCTGCTGTGGCGTGATTGTGTGTCATCGTGACCCGGCGTTTCCTGCGAGTGCAGCAGTAGTGACAGAGTGCTTCCTGTCAGCACGAGGTCCTGTAGATTACAGCGGCTCTGCCAGCTCCCAGTAGGGAGGTCGCGCCCCGCGGCCGGCTGAGGCGCCACCACCTATGAGACCTTCAGATCGCGTCCACACCCCCGTTGGCCAGTGACATCAGTCTCCTGCAGGAAACAGAGCAGGGCAGAGCAGGATGCGTGTACAGTATGAAGGTCATCCCACTGAAGGTCACCTCTCTCTGGGCTGTTACATAAACCTGGCTAAACAACCAGAGGGGCGATTTTTATTGTTGCTGAGCTGCGGAGCTCAATCGTGGTGCAGATTTCTGAAATAATTCAACGAAGCTCGGAACGGAGAGCAACTTCTAAAGTACCCCTCGCTCTCGGACTCACATTTTGTCCCAGTTGGGGATGTCACAACGGGCAAAGGACTACTGCTGTCACCGCCGAATAAAGAACCAGTGTTCAGCATTCACAGAGGACAGAACAGCAGCCGTAAAGAGAGAGTATAACCTGCTGAACATCAAACGCAGTGACTTCGCCAACTGTGTAAAGTCTGTTATCGGTTACATTAGTTAGTTGCAGCCGGCAGCTCGTGTCACGTTGTCTTACAGTCGTACTCAGCACAGACGATGGTTGTCTGATCCATGCATCCTCCCTTTCACTCCAGATGTTTCAAAGTTCATTTGCTGCTCAATAATCACTATAGAACAGATTTGGCAGAAGGATAACGAACACAGTCACACCCAGTCATGTCTTGAGATGCTCAAACGGAAACAGAAACAGAAACACACACACAAAGCAGGACGTGACTGCGATGGAACTGACTATCACACTAATATCTGTCCCTCCGTTCGCTGGGTGACTAATGGGCCTGGCGGTTGTGTGGGCTGTTGACTCAAGGCTTTGCACATAACCACACAGCCGTTTCTCAGAGGAAACTGTGGTCGAAGTGGGAGTTGTCCGTGTTAATCGTGGATCACTGGCTGCTTTCAGTCCCACTCCAGACAAACCGCACCACCAGCACAGACGGGAGCTGCTGTCAAAAGTCCTGTAGCTGACCTTCACACCTGTATGGAAATATTGTTTTATTATCGTTAGCGGGGCTCTCGGTAGTGATACTCGCAAGGATGGAGGGTGGAACAAAATGTAAAAAAGCTCGAGTGGGATGGAATCAGATCATTAGGGGTTGAAAGGCTCGAGTGGAAACTCACTTTGGATGTTTCTCATCGGTCACTGGAGAGGAAGTTCCAGTAAAAACAACTCTATGAATGACAAGGTTTCCGTCAGTTTGCTTTCAAAGATTCTGTCCACACACACACACACACACACACAGGGGGAAACACGCCCCCCTTCAATCCGTCTTCTTTAACCAGCCATATATCCAGAGCTGCAGAGTGGAAATGAACTTGACCGGAGTCACGTGAACCGGCTCTCCGCTTGTGGCTTTCATGTGTGTTTGTCTTACACGCTGGTTTCTGCAGACGTGACCTTTGACCCGACCCCAGTCGCCGCGGGAGCATTCAAACCTGTGACATGAATGGCACATGGCTTCCCGGAGCTCGTCCGGTTACCCGTTCCACCGTGGCGGCTTTGTTTACCTCTACTGTTTAAAGTAAAAGTTTAAAACCAACACGGCAGAATGCAGCCTGAGCTGCCGAGGCCGCCCCTGTCCTCAGGTGAACCCTCCACGGGAATGACGTGGACTAAAATGGATTCAACATATGTTGTTAGACCTTGTAACACTGGAGTCGAAGACAAGCTGAATGTGCCTGAATGTGTCTGAGTTTGGGAAAGCTTTACATACAACAATATTAACTGAGCCAGACCACAGAAAGCCGCTGTGATTCTTTCTACAAAGAGCCAAACGCGTCCCCAGAGGGTTTGGCTTCCTGCTAGGCCAGTGTGAACAAAGGACCACAGAGAACTCAGCGCTCAGCGTGGGACGCATTCGTCTTTCTCTCTCCCTCTCTCTCCGGCCCCGTCTGTCCGAGACGCTCTCTGTGCTGCGGTGCCAGCAGACCCCGGAGCGTTGGCCAAGTCCTGCTCGTCAGGCAGCTGGCAGAGGGACAGGTGCTCTACAGCAGTTCTAGGAGCAGCGATGTCGATCACACGGTTCTCTGCGGCCGAGAGAATAGAGACGTAATATAAACATGGATGACTGACAGGACACACAGCAGACTCCTCCTCTGAGAGTAACGGAGGTGTAAATCATCACTTTCATGACGATACCACCATGTACAGCACCATCAGGACAGGGTTACATCACATCTAGAGGCCTGTGATCCTTTCTATCCTACAGAACTTTAACAAAAGGTTTGTATTTAGTTATTAATGTTGTGAATGAGGTGAAGGAAATTTCAAAATAAAGGTAGATCATCTTACGGACGACTTTGGCTGGCTGGAGCATCTTCATACTTTGGCTTGATTCCTCTTGTCCTCGACATTCTCTTGTCGTTTAGTTTCGTTTATTGACACTGTGCTGGAGCCCTAATCCCACGATGCACCTCTGCCCTCATGTTCTATATGAACCTCCTCTTATAGGAAACTCTTTTGGGCTTATTGTCTGACATGTGACACTGGCCAGAGAAGCCATCGTCTCAGTCAGCATCGGCTCTTCCTGCTGACCTGTCATGTGGCCTCGCACTGAGAGATCTGTGTAACTACAACAGACTGCAGAGTATTCAGTGGCCTCTCAGCTGCCCCCTGAACCACAGCAACCACACGGCCTCTCTTCCGCCCAGAATCAGGTCGCCCCGGGTTTCTTACAGCTTCCAAAACACAGTAAAGGTGAAAACAGACAGGTTGGCACTGGGATCGACTCTGGAGATGAAAAGAGAGCTGTTTATTCACTTATTTTGGCTCGTGACGGGGACGAGACCAGTCATATGTTTAGTTGGGTGAGCGTCTGAAAACCTCAACGAGGTCAAGTTTACAGAAAATCTATTTTCATGCAGGCCGAGGGGGGTGAGGGGGGGGAGTTATACCTGTGAAATTAAATGGAATGTCATCCCTTTGTCCGTCTTTATATAACTTTGGCTGATCCAAATAGCAGCCCTTCTTCAACACATTTGTGAAGAAATGCCCCTGCTTCCCCTTCTGCATGAGACCCATCTGCTTTCCCTTGGGGGGGCGTGGCAAAAAAAAACGAAACAAAAAAACACAAAACCTTTCTGGATCAATAAAGCCCCACAGTAATTCATTCCACCCAGGCCCTGGCTGCTACTACTAGTGGGATTCCTGGAAGGCTGAGCGGACAGAGAGAACATGATTTAATCCAGCCTCGGTGGCTGCTGCGATAAGCCCCGAGACACACCCACATGTTCACAAGGGACGCACAATTATCGGAGTCATAACGACTGGAGATGTTATCAAAGACCGGGTCTTAATTGTTCACTGATGTTTGGTCGGATCGAGCTCGGTGTATGAGCACTTGTTTGAGGAGAGACAATACGGTTAGAGCTCGGCACGCGTTGCAGTGACTGTCGTTTCCTGTGTGGAGGGGCCAAAGGGGCATCCAGTCACGTCTTTTCTGTCCTGTATTCCATCTCACTGAGTTGGAATACGAGGACGTGATTTCCCTCCACGTCTCCACGGATACGGTCGGTGGTTTTGTTAGTCAAACAGATCTTATGTCCCCCGTTCGTTGTGGTCACGGTGACCAATGCGCTCGCCTTTACATGTCCACTCTCAGCCCCTCACCCCGCTGTGTGTCCCAGACTTTTCATTTCATCAAACTCTATGTTCCAGCAAATGTAACATGGCTCAAGGCTGTTGACTTCAAATCAAACAAATTCTTGCGGTAGCGTAACCCGGCCCGTAGGTTCGTGTAAAGATTGGAAAAAGGTAATCCAGTAGTCTGGGAAACAGAATCCATCTACCATCATCCATCCGTAGCTGTCAAACCTGGTTTATAGAACTATTCGTCATAAACTCAAGTAAAATAATCTGACACGTAATTAAAATCACTGCCTCTCGCAAAGATTGAACCGTATATGTATGAAAGAGAGAGGAAATTGTGGGAAAAAAACCCCAAAAAACATGAGTATCTTTTCTTTCTTCAGACGATGTTAAGTTGACAAACCAGCGTCTTGCACACAAGCTGTGAATGTTCCAGAACTCTTGGCCCGTGAGCAGATATTAAGAACCCACCAGAAGCTGTAATTCAAGCTCAAACTTCACTGTGACAGAGTTATTTTTGAGTTTCCATTGAGCAGAAATGTTACCATTTATACGACCTTGTTGCTATGAGGAACACACAGAAACCCTTTGGGTTGGAGCTGGTGTTGGTGCAGGGTTTTATAGAAGGAATCACTCAGGGACCTCGTGGTGAGTGAATTGATGGATGAGGGCGTTCAGCATGAAGCCCGAGGAATGAAAAGTGTGACCACAATGGGATTTGAGCGCCGGTGGCACAGATGGTTTGGTGCTGACTGGGTGGGTGAAAAAGGGGATTAATTCTTTCTCAGCCCACAGAAACGTCTTTCACCTCCTAAAGTACACTGAGACCATAGAGAGTTCTGGATTCAACTGATCCCTTTTTGGCCTGTGAGCTCATCTCAAACCGAACCAGTTAGTAATTAATTTCTCACCAAACGTCGGACAGAAAAGCCGAGTCGAAACACGTGTGGACCTCAGCGAACCCGTGATTTCATCTTCACTTCGACTCCGGAGGGGTTTTCTTCTTCCCCAGCTCCGTTTAATGTTTCGTGCATCACAGAGCTTCATCGCACTGTTGCACCTTTGATGACAAAACAAGAGTCAAGTGTGTTTATCTGTTGTAATGTTCTTGAACAACACCGCCCGGGACTCGTCTCGCTCCTCCGTTCTGGAGAACACCATCTGCTTTTGAGCCTCGTTCTGAACAACTTGACCTTGACTGTTGAGAGAAAAATGAAAATGAAGAGCCCCCCCCCCGCCCCCTCATGTCAATACACTTTATGAAATCATGCACGGTCAAACGGACAAAGAGTGTGTGCGAACTCTGGGTTTGTTCTTTTACCACAGACCATCTCAGTCGGAACTGTGAATCTTTGCTTTGCCGCTCAGTAGGAAACTCCTCACCGCTTTGGAGTCAATTTGCATTGTTGCATCCAAAACTCTTCGCACCCCTGCACACAGCTCACTGTACAGCCCTTAATAGTCCCTCGTCGCCTGCAAACACATGCCCCACATACTCTCATAAATCTTCTCTCCCTTTGTTGCCAACGGGGTTTGCGTCGCTCGAGCAGCACAGAGTTTTCATTGTTTCCGCAGCTGTTTTGTTACTTTTCTGCTGTTCCCCGCAGCCACACCACTGATCTGCATATGTGAGAGCGAAGCTGTGAAATAAACAATAACCCGTAACGGTATGCTGTGAGCGGGATGAGTGCGTGTAAACTGTGATTTACACTCGGCTGGTGATGACTGCCAATTACTTGCCCATTTACCAAGTAGCCTTAAAATGACTCTAATTATGTACAGAGTCTTATGTAATGAGGCTATTTGGCAGCGAGTTTCCTCGTTGGACAGAGGTGAATGGAATCATTATATGTTTAAATAAAAGGTACAGACTTTCCTCCTTGTGTTGCCCGGTTCTAATGGGTTTCAGAGGTTTGGGAGTCAAAAAGGATGGGGATGGGGGCAAACATTCATAATATGTAATGAACAAATCCCATACACCCCTGGGATGGGACTGTACCATATGTGATGTAAGTGTGTGTACGATGTTCAATAAATGTGGTTAATTCCAGCACTGGATGTGACCCAGACTCCCGCCTCCTGTCACACTGTCTTGTTTGAACAAAGACGAAATGACTCCATCCGACCTCCAACTGAGCTTTTCACATCACGAAAATCAAAATGAAAAATGTACCTTTGGTGGATCCTTGTAGCTCTGTGTGCTGCGGTTTACAGATTAAAAAAAAAAAAGGGGGGGCTTCTCTGTAGTTGTAACTGACAGAACGCTTTATTTCAAATGGAAATTTATAGGGGCGGACAATAACAAAAGCACCCAGACTGAGCGGTTAGCGGGTGAATCAGCTGTGTCTCATACGGGACTGGGTCAGTTTCACATAAACACTGTTCGGGCTCGGCATGCGGAGCGAGCAGCCGAGATGTAAACAGTTCCTCTGGATCTGGGTCACTGCGCGTGTGAGTGTGTGCAAATGTTTGAGCCGACCGGGATCATCAGATAAACCCTGAATGCCAGATCGCTGTTGTGGACACCGTTGCCATCGGGGATGATGGGAAGTGGTGTGGTGGTTGTTTTTTTTTTGTTTTTTTTAAGCCCCCAAATTTACTGGCACTTTACTGGCACAACTAAGCAGCCACCGAACCAAATGCCTCGCTCGTCGCTCTCCTGTAATCTCCTGAAAACCTTTAAAATGCAGTAAGGTTTTTCTTGGCAGTGTAATTCATTGGGTCCTATTAACAGCCCGGTTTGCGTACAGTCAGAGCAGAAGCTCAGAGAGCCGAGGCTTTGGAGTCTTTCTGACTCCACTTCTTGGACCTGGAATGAGTTTTCACAGCCTGTGACTGTGTGAGCCCTTGGACTCCAAGAACGTCCTCCTCCGCGGCGCATCTGGGTCGGGTGTG
Source organism: Centriscus cristatus (assembly GCA_037832705.1). Taxonomy (NCBI): domain Eukaryota; kingdom Metazoa; phylum Chordata; class Actinopteri; order Syngnathiformes; family Centriscidae; genus Centriscus; species Centriscus cristatus. The sequence continues at coordinate 1,178,816 of JBBMJM010000004.1, read as the reverse complement.
TGTGTGTGGGGGGTGCGGCCCAAACTGCCAGTCACGCCGCCTGTCATGTCTTCATGAGAGGCTAATATTGGCCTGATGTAATACCACGATGACTTCTTCAAAGAATCATCGGCGTGCCAAGGAATATTTCTGCAACACGTCGGAGGATTTACAGTCGGTTCCTGGACGCTGGAGATTTTTGGACGTCGTCGTGCTCTGTGATTTCCACCAATGTGATGAGGTTTAGTTCTTAATTGTGCTCCATATGATGATGAGATAGATTGGACAGCGCCAACAGCGTTATGTCTGGTGAAAGTTTCCCACGCTAACAGATATGAAGGCTTTGATCAGCTGTTTGGACTGAGATTTATCCCTGATCGGGAAGTGATCCTCTCTATGATTGTCAACACACAGCATCATCCAGTCAGCTGTTGTTATGCTGTAATTAAACCGCATGCATGATAAAACATGACTCGGGATTTCATCATCATGTGTTGTTCAGCCATCGCTGTTTGATATGTCTCCAACATGTGATCTCCAGTCTTCAGTATCTGCGGAGGAATACAACTTTCTTGGGTTTCTGAGGTTTATCGGAAATTCTTTCACTGTCATCTGTAAACAACTAAGTTGAATTCAGAACTAAAAAAAAAAAAAAATCCCATTTGTGTAGCTTATGTGAAACAGAGCGTGGCAAAGCTCGACTGAATTACTGAGGAAAATATTTTTCATATAGAACTTCATCTGGAGGAAACATGGACCGTAAATTCAATATGTTTCTTTCCGTTTTTTAAATATCACCTCGTTTTGGACATGATACCATCTGCTCATTCAGCAGCTCATTTATCTGCACCATCAGCGATTTGATTCAGTGTGCATGGCCATCATTTGATATCCAAAACATCCTTCCATCTGTCTGTTTAAACCATCGAACCTTGGCAGAGGTCCTCCAAACTACTTTCCAGTCACCCAGAAAGAGGTGGTTGTGGATCTCCGTGGAAGTTCCCGATGATGACATCAAACGTGTAAAGTCGTGCTTGACCCCCGTGACCTCTGACCTGCAGCGGTGAGCTCACGTTGGAAGGAAGTCCCTAAACAGGCAGGTGGAAACAGGCCGTCAGGACTGGGACTGGACAG
>JBBMJM010000004.1:1157867-1173647 GCA_037832705.1 Centriscus cristatus | reverse complement strand
GTGTGTGTGTGTGTGTGTGTGTGTGTGTGTGTGTGTGTGTGTGTGTGTGTGTTGGGAGGGGGGGTTACAAGACTGTGTGGGTGCGTGCGCAGTTGTGTACCCATGCCCGTGTTTGTGCTTGCACATGTGGTTGTATTTGTGCCTGTGTTTGTCAGTCACTAACCAGCACCCCCCCTCCACACACACACACACACACCCCACCCTCTCTCTCCCTGGGCAGACCAGAATGAATGCAAGGAGTTTGGGAGCTCTGTGTGTGGCACCTGGCGCTGTGAGAACACCATCGGCTCGTACCGCTGCTTCATGGGCTGCCAGCCCGGCCTGGAGGGAGACGGCGACTGCGGTCAGTGGTCAAAGCACGTCTTCTTTGAAGATAACAGCATTTCGCATTTTGATGGATCATCGTGAGAATTCCACCTCTTTCCCTTCAATCAATCACTCCGATCAAAGCCCCTCACTCCCGATACAAATTCCTCTGCGACAGACATGAAAAGGCTGATTTGAATCTGGAGCTATCAGGTATATGTGGCCCCTCAAATTGGGCACATTAGGAACAGGAGATCTCCAGTGAGGCCAGGAGCTCATAATAGTCCGGAGTGCGTCTGACAGAGAGGACTGGAAACCAGATCGCTGCGTAGAGGGTTTCGTCCTTTGTCAGCTTTGATGGCCCCTTCCCTCCCTGTCCCCCCAGTGGAACCAGGTTCCAGGTCACCTAGTTTAGCTGGCGATGTTCATACGTTTGCTACATCTGGACTCAGGGCAGGCCAACGACAACACACACACGTCCGTGACTTCTAGAACACACTGAGCCTTCTGTGTTTACTGGCAGCAATCGGATACCTCTGGTTTGTGATATCAGCGCAGCGTTTGTTGCACAACAGTTGATGACTCCATTTTTTTTTTTTGTGTGTGTGTGTGTGTAGCCTCTTCGTTGCTCTCATAGCACCGTAAAACAACAAGGAGGGTCGATGAGAGACAGTCACCGAAGGCCAAAAACGTTCCTCACAGTGAGACATGGTCCAAACAGTCAGAGGAGAATGACAGGCAGGGCCGGGAAAGTGCTCTGAGAGCATCTGAATGGAATGACACGCTGCAGATGGAAGCTGTTGGAGTTTGTGGGCGATCGTGTGTGTTCAACCTCGCTTTTGTCCAGTATCTGACCTCCGCCCAGTTCCTTGCAGCCTGATAGCAGCAACGTGTCACCGCTTCCTCGCTGCGCTTTATAATATTGTTTGTCTGGCATCTTCAGAAGAGAGCGGAGGCCGGCGGAGTGATAAGAGCGGATTGAAAGCAGCTGTTCACCTCTGCTCCTGTACTGTTAGAGTCAACACAGCGCGAATTAGATCATAGCGCTCCACGTGCTAATTGGTGTGAGATGTAAACTTGGACTCTGTAAGGGCCAAGTATTTTAATTATTTGCTTCAAGCCATTTGTTTTGTGTTACCAGTCATGTTATGACCTGGGAAAGCAGATTTAGTGAAACCCTTGAGTTTGTCCACTCATCCCTCCTCTGTCAGTGTCCTTGAGTGAGACACTGAACCAGTAAATGCTCCTGATCGTCTTTTTCAGTCATTTCGGTCATCGAATTCAGTCAATCAGTGAAATTTGAACAAGAATGTGGGACCGGGCCCCTTGTCCGACCGTCACACCAGCTGTTGCTATGTTATGATGCCTGCGGTTCCTGTTTTCCCCGGACCCCACAGCAAACACTGTCATAGCTCAGCTTTGACTCACGGATCGAGCCCTCTTACCCGCAAAACACCCAAAACACGCACAATAGTAGCTTGTTTCACCCCATGATGGGGAAGCTGCGGGAGATGCTGCCGTCACCCCAATAAAAAATGGAGGGAGGCTCAATTACTCCGGGGCACTTTTGTCTGCTTGTAAAAATCATCAAATATTTAAGAAGAGGCCAGACTGTGTAATATGCACTTTCTGCACGGGGTGTTGTTTTATTTTTGAAGGGGCGGCGGCGGGTTGTCTTTGGCTCCACTCGCGACACCTCATTTAGATTTAGAGACCATAACACAAGAAGGGGAAAACATGCTTCTCTCCGTACTACAAGGGCTGAATTCAGCCCTGCATTGATGCTGTGCATGGTTTGGGCACAGCTTGGGCATGTGTCATTGTTGTTAACTTCCCATCATGCTCTGAAATCCCCCTGAAGCTTTAATAAGACTTTCCCAACGGCGGAAATTGTCCGTGGTCAAACTCCTGCCAGCCTCCCACCCCGGCAAACATATAGACTATGTAAAGACTTTACCATGTGTGCAGTGGCTCATTTTGGGTTTTGTCCGTGTGACAGTCACATTACACGACAGCTAATTTTACTCTATTGTAGTCGAGGCCAGGTTGTAAATACAGTGGAGAACTGAGGGCACAAGCGTGTTTCCTGTGGATACAAATACCTACTTGTGTCAGACACACATGGGTCCAATCAGACAGACGACAGTCTGCCCAACGTGTTGGTGAAAGAGACTGAGCCAGCAGACACAGATTCCCATAATACTGGATCCCGCCATCATGTGCTCCATCTTAACACCGATCCGGACTCACCCTGCATCTCTCGACTGAGGCAGGCTGACATGTGACCTTTGGTGCAGATAGCACCGTGGATCCGACCTGAACTCCTCACCCTCTCCTCTACCTCACTTCTTCCCTGCAGGCAATTTACAGCTCCGCATGTCTCCTGACGTAACTGATTATTACACGGAAAGAGCACGAAACGCAACCTCATGTCCTGCTGGTGCAGGACTCTTGTTTGAGTTATCTCATTTTTTCCCAACGTAAGCCATTGATGCGTGATTGCGGTGACCCCCCCTCGCTGGATGTGTGGACGAAAAGAAACTGTTTTTCAAGTAACGCTGCCACCCAGACCCCCCCCCCCACACACACACACACACACACACACACACAGAATCAAAAGCCATTAAAACGGTTTGAATGCTCCTTCCTCCTCGCGATGATACTTTGATTGTGGCTCATCACAACGTATGATGTGATTTTGTTCCATGTTACACATGAATGAAAAGCTGCCTGCAGACAATGATTATTTCATTTATTAGCGGAGAGCTTTCATCCCCCGGCTCCCAGACCGCCCAGCTGGCCGCCGCTGATATTCCCACATTCCAAACTTGAGCCATTTACACTTTAGAAAATATTCCTTGGAATCGAATGCGCAATTCACAATTTGTGGATATTCTTGAACTTCTGGAATCTGAAGTGACTTTCGTACAGCATGCAAGGACCACATACGTTCTGCGTGTGAGCCCTTAACGGTAAAATGCAGCTTGTCTCGCGGTCTTCAATGCACGCCTGTGCTTCATCTTGGAGTCATTACGGCCCACTTACGTCTGAAACCTCGGGTCTTTTCAGCATTTCCTGTGTATGGCTGTTGAAATGACAAAGACAATTTTGTCTCTCCAGTTTTATTTGCCTGCGGGATCCTCCGTCTCTGACCCCAGAGGCGCAGTGGAGAGGTAGCCAAGTCAGACAGGACAGAACGTCTGACAGAGGATGACTTCCCCGCCAAGCCTGAGAGAGCAGTTGTCTGTGCTCAAGGGGGGGGGGGGAGACAGGGCCCTGGCTGAGCGCTCGGCTCAAATCAAATGGGTTGTGGATTTCCTGGCCCGCATTCCTCCTTTCTTCACTTGATACAGCCTTTATGGGTGCTCAGGGGCCGAATAACACGTTAATGATTTTCACCTTATATATCGGTTTCCTGAGGTGCCACTGGACTTGACATCTGCTCGTGACTGACAGGACGTCATGTGTCCGAAACGCTCTGAACGGCTACATCATGTCGTGGGTAAAAATGGAACGTAAACAGAGATGTTGTTGCAGTCTTATTGTAAGATTTTTCTCTTGGAACTAGGCCTTCCTGTTTTTCTAGTCACTATTAGTCATGGAAACTTTCGGTGGAATCGGAGGTTATGAAACTCAAAAGTCAACAAAGGCCCACGCTGACAATAAAACTGTGTCCTCTGATTTTAACAGCGTTCCATATCAAATAATAGAGCCGTCCATCACGGCGGTCGTAATGACTTCCAGATAAGGTGCACGCAGTGATTTACAGGTGACGTTAGCTGATGTTAATCGTCGGTGTCTCATGAGAGTAAAATGACATTTTGTAAATGAAACCGTTCATGGGAGCGTTGGACGGCCTGACCCTGTGTCGGCGAGTCAGTCGGAATGAAACCTGAATCAACAACTCATCCGTGAATACATTCGCAATCACAAGACTCCCATCATCCCTCACTGCGTCATGACATCACCCAAACATTAAGTGCATCTCTGCGCAGACAACCCTGAATCAATAGTTCTGTTACCGTCACAGCATGTGCTCACAAAGACGTTCCCGCAGGACCCCCCCCCCCCCAAAGGACGCAACATCAACACTCTGTAGTCCGAAACACAGACATGTTTTGAGTTGGCAGGTGAGGTAAATATTTACGACGAAACCCCCCCGGCGGTATCGGTTCTTATGTGCTTTACTCCATATGCCGAGAACGACTAAATCCCGTGTGTAAGAAACGTACAACAAATGTTTTGTTTACCCAGCGAGCTCCGTCTCTCCAGCTCCACCAACATGACGAGGAGCAAAGCATCTTTGTGTTTGAAACGTGTCAAAGAATCTCCCCCGAAACCAAATGACAAACAGCAATGTTTGAAAACCTTCTCCGTGAATTTGTCTCGTACGTCCACCGGCTCTGACATGTTATGATGGCGGTGATGTCAGTTGTTATTGTACTCCAAGAGTGGTAGTCGTGTTTATTTTCACAAAAAGCGAGCCGCCGTGTTTACCGAAGCGAGTTGAATGTCTGTTGTTGTCCCAAATATTCATGTTGCGCTCGTCTGTCTCGCAGATATTGATGAATGCGCCAACGAGACCATCTGTGGGAACCACGGCTTCTGCGAGAACACAGATGGCTCCTTCCGCTGCCAGTGTGATCAAGGCTACACCAACCCGCCGGGAGATGTGAGCAAATGTGTCGGTATGTAACCGTAATAAATCGCACAATAAAACCGTAGCGCTCGGCTGGACAAACCTGCGCTCGTTTTAAAAATAAACCAATTTTTTGAAGATTTACGTCCTCAGCTGGGGCAGAAACAATCAAGGGATGAAAAAAAACGGAAAATATGGAATATCACCAGTTTAATCATTCACTTGTGTGAAAATACTTTGTTGGCAAATCTGACCTACGTTCTGTTTTATATGTGGAAAGAGGAGACGTGTTCCAGAAAGGAGTCTCTTATTCGTAAGAGACGTAAAGACGGATCGCACAAATGGACTTTTTTTTTCCGGAGAAATGTGATTGATGATTGATTTTCTACAGATACAAATAACTCCCAGTGAGGACGCGATGCAGCGACCTCGCCGTGACCTTTCTGAACGCATGCCAGCGTGTTTGTGCCTGATCCTCAAGCCCCCTCCTCTCCCCTCCTCTCCTCCTGTCTTTCTCAGACGTGAATGAGTGCGAGATGAGCTTGGCGCTGTGCGGCGATGTCCTGTGTGAGAACTTCGACGGCAGCTTCCTGTGCATCTGCCCCAACGACAATGAGGAATTTGATCCCATCACCAGCCAGTGCCGCTCACTGGGTAAGAGAGCAGGACGAGCGCTTGCTGCGCCCCACAGGACTTAATTCTCCACCCCATCATTGGGAGATGGAGTTTTCCCTGATTTAATGAGCCGTCTCTCATTATCCAAACAAGGGTGACGAGGTAGACATGACTTACTCCACGTATATTTTGACCTGGCTGTTTCCATTTGTTTTATAGGCTCGGGTTGTGGTTGGGTGGATTCCCAACAAAAATTGAACCTAATCCCTTAAACAAATGAGGGAGTAACTCCTCCAGTAGAGCCAAGCAAACTCCCTGGGGACCTAGTTACTGTCCAGATATTTCCCCACTAAGACAAACAAGGAGAAGGTGTAGTTACAAGCAGTTAACACCAGAGACACAATGCTCCTCGCGCTAACATCATAGCGTGGACACACTTTACAGACAGACAGCAGTGTCGGAATGACAGGAAAGTGCTCGTGTGTCATGGAAACGCCATCACCTTTCCAGCTTGATAAGCATATGCATACAGGCATCGGGTGTATTTACATTATTGAGCGCCGCGCCCTTAGCGGGGGTGTTTTTTCTCCCGCCCGGGCACTAAACCCCAGCTATGCCTCTGTGTACCTTTTTTCTGACACATTCCACTGTTTGCTTTTGACGTGCGTTAATCAATCATGTGAAAGCGAATGGTGTGTTGACTCACATGCCAGTGTTTCCATTTGGCTAAGCCGGTAGCTTACGGGTGAAATGCCTGAGCCCATGCCTTTGGACAAATGAGCAGGCTCAGCAGTGGCAGGCCAGTGTGATGCACGACCTGCTCGGAGACCGATGAGGCCACCTCATGCCGGTCCTGTGGGATCATTCTAAACTTTAATCTGCAAAGCTGTTTCACTTCCAACAAACATGAGTAAGCCGCTTCTTCCTGCGTGTCCACAGGTTATACCGACTCCAAACCTGCTGCTCCAGCTCGCCCCGCAGCCCCTTCGGTTGAGGAGAGGAAAGAGTGCTACTATAACTTGAACGACGCAAACCTCTGCGACAACGTCTTGTCTCGTAACACCAGCAAGCAGGAGTGCTGCTGCACGGTGGGGGCGGGTTGGGGCGACGACTGCGAGATCCATCCCTGTCCTGTCCCAGGAAGAGGTACCACAGCCTGCCCACCGTCCCCGCTCATAACATCCCACCTGCCAACCTGTCTTTTTCACTAATTACGCTCCTTCTTGCATTTCGCAGATGATTATAACCAGTTGTGCCCTCATGGCAGCGGGCTGCTGCCTGTGCCTCTCTCTTCTACACAGAGCCTGGGAGACCGGGCATATATAGGTACGTTCTCCCATAAAGACAAACCTATTTTATCGATAGAAGAATTCCTCTCACACAAAATGTCACAGACCAGCTCCTGTTTTAATTTCATGCGCCGGAGGTTTTAAAGCAAGATAAACAGCCGTAATCCCTCAGCACCTTTACGAGGGCGTCTCTGCAGCTTGCTGCGGCTTAATAGGATACCTGCCTGCATACCTGTCTAATTACTATAATCGTAGTACGTCCTGACAGCTTCTTATAACAGAGTTTAATGGCTTTTCGAGCAGGGTGCCAATATTTGTGCAGGGGTGTTGACATTTGCTGCTTCTAGCGCTTAAGTTGCTCTAAGGTGTAAATCTCTGTTTCTCCTCAGATGCGAATGAGTGTGAAATGTTTGGAGCCGACATTTGTAAGAACGGACAGTGTTCGAATCTCTTCTCGACGTATACCTGCTACTGTCGCTCCGGGTTTTACTACGATAACATCCGGCTGGAGTGTGTCGGTAAGAAACCGGTTTCCTTGTTTCTCAGGCCCTGGAACGAAGGAGGATGATTGTTCACTGAACGAGACCACAAATAACATGATTAGTCACTCTTAGTCAGCATGTTTTCACTGCATTTACATAATTGCTTTCATTGTGCCCCCCCCTCCCGAAACATACATCTCTCATTACGACAACGGTCCCGTTTCAACCACCTCCCTGATCATTTTCTTCACCATGCACTACCTGTGTCCGTCTGTGTTTCCTAGACTACGACGAGTGCGAGTTTGGAAATGCCTGTGTGGACGGAGCGTGTGTGAACACAGCCGGCTCCTTCAACTGTTTCTGCAGTCCGCCGCTCGTCCTGGACAGCACGCGGCGGCGCTGCATCAGCCTCAACACGACAGAAGGTGCGTCACACATGTGAATATTGCTTGTTCGGACCGATGTGCGAATGCTTTTCTACTCGGGATTAGTGAGCGTGAGTCTGTTGTCTTCTCCCAGACACGCTGGACCCCAATCAGTATGTGCACATGGACATCTGCTGGCAGCGGCTGGAGGGGGACAACATGTGTGCGGAACCCCTCCAGGGCCGCAGGACAACGTACACCGAGTGTTGCTGCCTGTATGGCATCGCCTGGAGCGGACAATGTGCCCTCTGTCCCAGGAGGGACTCCGGTGAGCGGCAACACTCATCTTCATCATCTTCATCATCGTCCGCGTACGTCTCGAGAACAACTAACTCACATGTGCTGCTGCTTTCAGATGACTATGCCATAATGTGCAACCTGCCCCGAAGAGGAGGCTCGGACAGCCTGAGGGAGAGGCCCGGTTACGAGTACGGACTTGAGGGGCCAGAGGATCCCGTGGAGCCGTTTTTACCTCCGTACTGGGACAACTACGGCGGCGCTGCAGGGCCCTACGACATCCCTGAGAGCGTCCCTCTGTTCAACGACAACGACTACAGCGCCCGACAGCCCCCTGCTCGCGTTCCCGTCCATCGACCACGGGAGAATCCGCCGCGCCTGCTGGATCCTTACGCCGGTGGGTTTCAGTCTCCTTTCGTCGAGGACTGACCCAATAAACAAATGTGTTTATTCATGAGAAGGAAGTAACAAACTGCTGGAGATCATTGTATCGTGCGTACGTGTTTGTGTCCAGAACGCTACGAAGGCTTTGAGGGTCTCCGAGCCGAGGAATGTGGAATCCTGAACGGCTGTGAAAACGGACGCTGCGTCCGCGTGCGGGAGGGCTACACCTGCGACTGCTTTGACGGTTACGAGCTTGACCTCAACAAGATGGCCTGCATAGGTGGGTAAAGACGTTCTGAGAACTTCTCAGTCGGTCCATTTAACGATGTTTCAGAACGCTCAAAACCAAACCCCAAAAAACTCTCTGGATTCGTTCGGTGAGGAAACGCTTCACGCAGTATATCATCAAGCTCAAGGAGAAGCTTTGAATTCAACAACCTTGCATTAAGTTATGTTTTATAGGGGATATACTGATAGCGGTGCACCCTCCCTACATGAACCATTGTGTGTTCCTCTTTGGCCTGACTCCCATATTGCACCCTGCCAAAAGAAAGGCCTTGAATCGAAGCCATTCACTATATTACATCAGATATTATATCTTTTAAGTGTGCTTTGTTTGTGTTGTAATAAAGGGAGATTGTCTTGATGCAGTGAAATGCTATGATTAAAATACTGTCTGCGCTCGGGCTTTATCAGCGCCAAGGCCAGACGTTTTTCCCAAGGAAGCGGAGTGAATTCCACCCTGGTGGAAACATGTGGGAGCTGTGCAGCTCCTGCCATGCCTCCTTTCGTAAATATCACCGCTCGCATTTCCCCCGTCGAAACATGACATAAACAGGAGGGTCATTTGCGATTGACTGCTATGACATGACGATCAGACCTCCCATGCTGAAAAAAGAAGAAAAAAATAGCCTCTTGAAGGCCAATAAGAAACCTAATCCAGTACAGTACATTCCACCATCATCCTGAGCACTTTGGTGTTCAAGGTGGCTGGAAATTGATGCTCGGCCAACACGCAACATGACGACATGTTTGATTAAAGATACACAGCAGATTAAGCGATATTACGCAACAGGTCTATGTACGCTGAGTGAAAACCTCCAAATTCTGTGGAACGCATTCAAGCAGCCTCGATGGCGCCTAATGAGCAACTATAATAAACAAAACATGATGACAAATTCTATGACGCTGACACAGTTTCACCTCCGTCCAGGTCCGTTTATGAGCTTGTTGGAGTTGCAGGCCCTTGTGGATCTGCTCATACTTTAAAATCAATTTCTCTAAGGTTGTTCACGAACAGATGTATGATTGAAAGCTACAGTCTTTAAATGGACTTTGATGTGAGATTGTGGCACTTCCAAGGTTAAAAATGATCTTTGAACCTCCCAGCGTTGGAGTGGAGACAAAGAGAAAGACAGATAGCTGAGCTGCAGATGTGCCGCAGCTGCTTCGGCTGTGAAATCTCCTCCAGCTGACTAACCCATCGTGTCCCCCTTTCCTGCAGACATAAACGAGTGCGAGGACATCAGCGACAAGGTGCCCCTGTGCCAGAACGGGCAGTGCACCAACACCGAGGGATCCTACAAGTGCACCTGTTTGCCCGGCTTCGTGGCCTCTGCCAAACCCCACAAATGCATCCCGGCAATCCCGGAGTCAGAGTTTAGGGAGGCTGAAAACTGAGGCTGTGACTGTCGAGCGCTGGCTCACCTTACTTCCCTTTGTCCCTCTCCCAAGGGCCTGGCACTAAACCTGCAAGCGTAACGCAGAAACGTCCAAATCTGTTTCCCTACACAGCACACACACACACACACACACAGAATACACCAACTTCCCCTCAAACACATTCAAGGAACGACCAGGAATTGATTGTGCAGTGAATGAATTTCATGTGATTTAGCCTTTCACCAGATATCCATTTGCCTTAAAGGGATTTTGTGGACTGAGCTTTTGTATTCAGTGACCCCAGGCAATTTGGTGTGCAGATATATTTTCCACATTATTTTCTCTGTCACATTTTTGTTGTGTTATTTATTTCATGCACGTGACGGGCTTCTGCAACCTTTTTCAGAATGCACACTTGATTCCTCTAATTTTACTTGTCTGGCCAATAGAGAGAGAGAGGAGGTAAGATTTGTCAAAGGAGCAAAATCTCAAATCAGCAATATGACATCGCTTCGGCGTTAATTAGCATCAACCGTGGACACGATGGATGCAGGGGTATAGCAAAGAACAGAATTCAGAGAGAGAACTTTCACCACAGTGGCCTTCTTAACTCCAAACATAAAATCTGTGGACCAAGAACTGGGACCAGAAAAACATTCATCACCTTCTACCTGGACCTGAAAAGACTGTAGATGTATATGATGATATGATTATCTTACGTCAAAGGTGCAAACGGTATAAACCCCATTTTTTTCTTTTCATCTCACATTTTTTTAACTATTAAAAAAACAAAACGCCATCACGGACTTTGTACAAACTCATGTCTGAAACCGTAGGAAGATACATTTGAGGTACATTTGTTGAAACTAGAAGTGCACTTACCTCCACCGAGCTCCAATGAACACAATGATCAGCGGGTCTAAACAATAACACCAGCTAAAATAGTTTGACAGAACTCAAGAGTTGAGTAACCACCAGTGACATCATAGCAGCAGTCTGAGCAGCTGATCGGAATCAGCTGGGACGGTTCGACTGCAGTTGGAGGTTGTCACGGCAGCGTTGCTAACTGCTAATACGTCAGACGAGGATTCAGCTCTGAGGTCGTCGTTTGTTGGTAACTTGTGGGTTGTTGGGCTTTTTTTGCCAGGATGGTGACAGTGTTTGCAGGAGGACTAATTCGCCGGCCTTCTGTCAAAGAATCACGTGAGAAAAGGGAAATTTGTGGCCAGTGAAGACGAATTAAACAGGCATTGTTGTGGACAGCTCTGAACATTCCTGCCCTATCTGGCAATTGTTCATGAAACACTAGCGTGTCTCCTCCAGATTCTGATCCCACCCTGTCCACCCTTGACCAAGGCTCCATCTAATTGAATGTATGTCAGTCTGGTAGTTATTTTGCAACAAGACTGACAGACACGGGGCACAGGAAACATCACCTTGGCGGAGGTAATCATACGTATATAACAAAAATCACTGTGCGAATTTAAATTTTGCTTTCTCTATGTATGGTGGTCACAAAAGGATTATTCATCTGACTGCAGTGCCACTGGATCGGTAACCTCTCACCAGACCCTTCCTGTGTAGGTCTCTCTGAATGCATGTGAAGACAAAGGCTTCGCTGGACAGGTTGGGTATATTTTGTACAGCTCTAGTACTATGTATTATTTTTGTTACATATTCTCTTAACCAATAAAACCTAAATAAACCGGACATTATAGCTTTGTAGATGGATACATGTCTGTACAAATATTTTTAAAGCATAGCTTTTTATGTATGAGGAGAGTGGCTGACACTGTACCAGAGGAACTGTGTGTATTCCCTGCCCTGTGGAGCAGACAATGAAATATATTTTTTGGATGTGGCAGCGCTGTTCTGATTGCAAAACGTTTTGTCTCTTCAAATTCGTTACAAGAACAATGCTTTTGACATGCAGACACCAACTTCAGTGTGTTACTACTCTGCGGTTTAATAGTAGTGGTGTTAGTCTGTTCAATTCTTGTGTCATGAATGTATCTTTGACATCAGTCTACTTAATTTGAAATTCCAGTCCTACATGTTAGTCTTTTATATTCGGGTTTAATATGATAAGTGCATTTCTCTTTAATGGACTAAACTTCTCTTAAACAGCACTGAGATGAAGTATATCTCTTCGAGATGATCCTTAACCCACATTCATTATCTGTTGAGTGCAAATGTTTCTGCTTGAGTTCCACTGAGCTTTCCCGTGCTGCTTTAATCATTGTCTGAACAGGACAGGATCCAGCGTTGGGGTCAAAGTTGAAATATTCAAAATCTATTCAAACCACAAATACCTTGAGAGAATGCGTAGTTGTACAAATGTGGTCATTGGAAATACCCTGCTCATTGATTTGTTTACCTCCTGACTGTAATCACTATCAGTCATTGAAATAAACATGTAAAACAACAACGACGACAACAACTCTTTGTGATTTACTGTGAATGGACACACAAGGTATTACTTTGTAAACATGGACCATCTTATAAAAACTGACTGAATGTGTGTAAGTGTAGCTTATTATTGTCTCTTGAGGACAGATGAGGTGGGGAAGATAACTGTGTGATGTGACAATCAGCCAGTTTTACGTTAAAAATTTTAATTTGGACTGCTGAGTCATTTCATTGAAAGCATTTGTGTGCACAACAATCGACAGGGCCAAGTTAAATGTAGTGGAATTAAGGACATTCTTTGCTAAAATATGACCTACCTTGACATTCACCAAATTTTCAAGAAAAAAATAAATACATAATTAAGAAGGTGTTGATGGGGTTGTAAATCCATTTGTGTTCACAGAATCTCACTCGCAAATTATCAACTCGGTTTTGTAAAGCGGCGCCAGTCGTTAATAACACTGTATTGCCCTCTAGTGGTTGAAACTAGCTAGCAGCTCTCACTGCATTCAAGTCTCTGATTGGTTACCAAGGGTCGACGAGCCATTCGATAAGAATGTTGGGATATTGTGTTTCGCGTATCTTCCCATTGGAAGATACGTCAATCCAATGAAATACATTTCCCAGAATGCTCGTGGGTCCATTCGGGTTTGGTTGACGCGAGCCATCAACTCTCGTGCCGCAGCTGCCGCCGTGTTTTTATCTGTAAATACATGAGCTAAGGAACTGGAGGGGATGTCTGCGACACTATTTGTCAATTTGTTGAACATTTTGTCTAGAAATGGTCGAATAGGACGCTAGGCTGTAAGGCTGAGTTACTGCAGTTTTTCAGGCGACAATATATTTTCCCGTGACGAATATTGACGTTCATTCAGCTCGTGGTATGTGGACGTGTGTTTTTACGTGATACTGTTTCAGTAATCGGGTTTATTCAGTCCGTGCTGACGGGACATGTTCGCCCTGGTGCTGTTTCGGTCGGTTTTAATTTGAATATTAGATTCAGGTCAGGACCGGAGTGAATTAGACGAACATTGTCTCCCAACCTGTTGCCTTGGGAGTTGGTATGGACATTTTCCTCTAGGACTAATTTCCTCATGGCAAAGGAGGAATGCAGCACACGAGCGAAGATACGAAACAGGAAAATCTGCCCGACGTCTGGGAAGACCCTGACCCTCCAGACGACACCCTGTCCTCCTCTAAAGGACAAAGACACTCAACATGCCGACAGCCAGTCCTCCAACGGGACATGGTCTGCGGGGACGGCCAGGGGACGGATGTCCACCGGGGAGCAGAGGAGCAGGAGGGTGATGCAGCTGATGCTGCTGGGACTTTCCTTCTCCACGCGCCTCTACAAAATCACAGAGCCCCCACATGTATGGTGAGGAGATGCTGTTTTCTGTTGGCAGCCGTAATCAGTTGCAGGTTACCCTGTCTAAAATGTAATATAGTTGTAACTTTCTAAGTATTCTGTCAAAGTAATGTCACTTTGACCTTTTGACGATGTTCCTACATTTTTGAATTGAGTTTGTGTTGATGTGTCAGTGCTTCTACCGGTCAAACTGCTTTTAGAATCCATCAACACATCGATTAGCATCAATATTAGTCATTCACATGCTAATTCACAACAAACATCAACGATCCAAAACGATATATATTTTTTTATGAAAAATGTATGTATGTTAAATCACGTGACGCTGCCTCCACAACACTGCCTGTCCTTGTGTTTCAGCTGGGATGAGACACACTTTGGAAAGA
The DNA here is from genome assembly GCA_037832705.1 of Centriscus cristatus. NCBI lineage: Eukaryota > Metazoa > Chordata > Actinopteri > Syngnathiformes > Centriscidae > Centriscus > Centriscus cristatus. Next base: position 1,159,444 of record JBBMJM010000004.1, on the reverse strand, counting down.
TGGGAAGCTACTACATTAACAGGACCTTCTTCTTTGATGTCCATCCTCCTCTTGGAAAGGTGCGATGTTAGTCAATTACTTCTCGACTCTCCCGAAAAACAACAACAACAATCAAGTCTGATGCATATTATCTGTTTTTCTTGATTAGATGTTGATAGGTCTCGCTGGTTACATGACCGGCTACAATGGCACCTTTCCCTTCACAAAGCCCGGAGATAAATATGAACACCACAACTACTGGGGAATGAGAGGAGTACGCTGCTCTTCACATTACTCTTTTACACATTGTAAATCAACCCACGTAGTCCTGTTATGACTTTATGGAATCAATGTAAAATAAGTGTTCCGGCCTGATTCTCGTCCTCCAGTTTTGTGCGGGTTTGGGCTCTTTTCTCCCGATCTTCGCTCACCTCATCGTGCTGGAGTTGTCTCAGTCGCCCACTGCTGCTCTCATCACAGCTACACTGCTCATATTTGGTGAGAAACCATCCTTCGTGGACCAGGACAAAAAAATGCACATGTTAGATTGAAACGTGACAAATCGTTGTCATTTTGTCGAACGTGTCTGTTCTTCCCACTATTTGATTACCAAAATGTGGTCTGCAGGCAGATAAATGTCTTTGCATGAGAGAGATGAGAGTCATCTATCTGTTGGCTGCTTCCTTACAGATACTGGCTGCATCACTATATCCCAGTACATTTTGTTGGACCCCATACTCATGTTCTTCATCATGGCTGCAGTGCTGAGCATGGTGAAGTTTAACCAGCAGAGACACAGGTAGGACACACGCTATTGTTAAGGTTTTAGCTTTGATTTTTTTTTTTTTTTTAAATCATATAGAAAGATGAATGAAGTCCTTCCTCAGTGGGGTGGAGTCATCGTATGCAACCCACAGAGTAAATCTGTGGTGATCCTCACACCAGATTCTGTTTCCAGGCCCTTTACTGCCCCCTGGTGGCTGTGGATGACGCTAACCGGTGTGAATCTTGCCGGTGCTTTGGGGGTGAAGTTTGTCGGTCTGTTTGTCATCCTGCTGGTGGGACTGAACACAATCTCAGACCTCTGGAGCCTTCTGGGGGATCTGAGCCTGTCGCTGGTAAGGTGCATCCTCCTGCTGGGGGTGGAGATGGTTCATATGATATTGGAGGGGTCACAGCTCCACCTCCCTCTGTCTCCTGGCCTTAGGTGGACATCGGCAAGCACTTCCTGGCTCGAGTCGTCGTACTCATCCTGCTTCCTCTCTTCCTCTATATCACAATATTTGCAATTCACTTTGTCGTTCTGAACAAAAGGTGGGTACAGCCGTAACCTCTGACCTCACTGCGTCGTTTGAGGAGTGATGGACGTTCTGTCTCACCAGTGGACCGGGAGACGGTTTCTTCAGCTCGGCCTTCCAATCACGTCTAATCGGGAACAATCTCCACAATGCGTCCATGCCTGAATGTGAGTCCCAAACAACTCGTATGAGCAGCAGCTGTGTTTATAACAAATATCGATCAGGAAATGAAGAGCGGAGGTCAAAGGCATTCCTTTAATGATCATAGTCAGACGGGCTCAAGCGCTGCTTACATTTGAC
>JBBMJM010000004.1:1134662-1145786 GCA_037832705.1 Centriscus cristatus | reverse complement strand
TGGATGAAAGCTGTTTCCTTGACACCGTATAAATTAAGTGTTCTCAAATGAAGGAGCTTCAAAAATACAACCAACCATAATAGTACGATTGTCTTACTACTTATATTAATTTTATTTTGATGTCTTTTGTTTATTTTTTTTTAACCCACACATTTCTTTTAATTAAAATAGGCTCTAATCACCTTCCACAGTACAATGCAATTGTATAATTAATATTTGTGTTTTAAGATCCGACTTCACCTGGAGGTTTGGCTGCCTCGGTCTCCCTCTAGCGGTAACGTTAACAAACTACATCAGTAGAGAACGTCGGCTGCCGATTGGCTGTAGTCAGTCACATGTTTATTCTGAAGATGGCGTCTCCAAATGGAGGTAAATTCTAATTCCTTACCGTGCGGTGTGGCGTATAAATCGTCAATTGGGCATTATTAAGTACACGAAATCAGTAACGATTCGTGTGCTGTCGCATATGAACACCCGAGGACAATGCGCCACACATATTCGTCGTGTATTTTTACACTTTGAAGATGTTTTCCTCGCCTTGGCTAAACGCTTCAGTGGCCTCTGTGTTGTCTGTACTATGGTCGCCAGCCGGTTTCACTGTATAGTTGGACGCAAACCAGCTGCTGCTAGCTGGAAACACTGTAGTCGCTTCTTATACCACACGAACATGCACCAAACCATCGCTGCTGACAACCTTTAGGGACAGAGTATATGTTCGTGTTATTTGTCAGAGTATGTGAGGAGTGTTCGCGAGAGTATGTTGTTGACGCTTTTAAAGCACGTTAGCCGTCCGAACTAGCGTCAAATCCTTATTTTCCCCAGTTGACACTTTCCATACACGTTGCTAGCACCGAGGTGGTGGACCCATTGTTCTGCCTTCATTCTTGGATGTGGTTCCAACTGGAAGCACCGAGCAGGGAGCTTCCAGTCTGGGGCGATGGGACATGACCAGCCGCTGTGTGTCAGGGAGGCTGTGGTGCTGGTTTGGGGGCTGATGTGTGCCAGTGCCCCTCATACCATTGTAACGAAAAAAAGTTGAGCTGATTTAAACACATGAAGATATTTGGTTTGAGTTCTGGTAAATAGTTCATGAATAAACTTGAAGGTATACATAATTTATAACAGAGAGTTACAATTTCATTCCATAACATTGTTTTTTTTTTTTCTTTTTTGTAAACTGTATATAAATGCAAACTATGGAGGGTAGAGGCGGAAAATAACCCTCACCTGAAGTCACCACATCATTGTGTATTAATTCACTAAAAGTGCCGCTCAACTAAAAGGAATAACACTTTTTTTGTGTCTTGACAGGTGACGACTTTGAATCGTCTTTGTTGAGTTTTGAGAAGCTGGACAGAGCATCACCTGACTTGTGGCCAGAGCAATGTAAGAGGACTTCCTCCTTCCTCCTGGAGTATAACTGCTCCTGCTGAGTACTGTTCTACGTTGTTTCCAACATACTGTATTAACCTGAACATCTCTCACATAGTACCTGGAGTTGCAGAATTCGCTGCATCATGTAAAACTGTGAGTTATATGTATTTACAATTTAGATATTGTAGTTATTCATTAATGAGACAAAAAAACATTTCATGGAAGAGCATTGTTTTTGTTTGTCGTGACACTACAGCCCATCACCAAATCATCCCCCAAGTGGATGGCTGAGCTGGAGAGTGAGGACATCGAAATGCTGAGAGGTAGCTTACGCCACAGCAGAGCTCCGTTCCAAAAACCAAATCCTGTTATTTACATACGATGTGATCCCGTGGAACGTGTAGCCACACTAGTTCCACTCGGACTGATCATGTGCCCTGTTATTCTTCGGCAGAGCTGGGTAGTCTGACAACAGCCAACCTGATGGAGAAGGTCAAAGGTCTTCAGAATCTTGCGTACCAGCTTGGCTTAGAGGAGTGTAAGTACCATGAGCTACACAGGCGTTTCGATTCAGCACAAACAATGTTTAACAGATAACAGGAGAGTCCGTTTAAAGAGGTCACGTGTCAATACAACCATACCATTTTTAACATGTTTTGGTTTGTTTCCTGGAATACAGTTTATTGAAAAGCAGGTTCTCCACTGATCACTGTCATTTCTCGTGTGAACACTAGGTGGTGCTCACAACCTGTCTTATGTTTTTGAGTCTGCATCCCAACTATTGTCGATTTCATTTTTCTCCTGTGCAAACATTCAACACAGCAACACCTTCAAACAATTTAGTACGTGCATCCAAGCCTGCACATGTTTAATGCATTTAGCTTCTCAGTTCAACAATGTGACCTTGAAATCACATAAAATCGATTCTGGTCGAGCGTGTTAAATTGGAGAAGGTAAGAAACAAGGACATGTACACAGGAGCACATAAACAAGTGCTCAAGGATTTGATGGATGCAAAAATGTAGTTTTTAATCCATTCCCCTCTTACTACCTCCATTGTCATAATCCTTGTGGAGTGTGGATTAGAGATGTAGCTAAGTGCTCCTTTTTTTTTTTTTTCTCCACAGAGTAAAACGGGTATATTTATATTTATTTTCCAGTGTAAAAGCAGACAAGTATTGGCCCCCTCCCACTGGGATTGAATTTATTTCTATATTTGTATTTCCATGTAAGTAAATTAACTCTGTGGGCCTATTGGTGGAATTCTGACTGTACCATGTGAGGCGAGTTAAACTTGACCGGACTGAGGCTGAAGAACGATGCCGCAGCTCGCTGATTATTTGCTGCGACTCGTTCATTTCACTGTTCGAGTGTCTAATCTCCCTGATTGCTCGAAACCTACAGAGGCGCGTAATCTGGTTGGTATGAAGACGTTCGCCGGCAGGATTTGCAGTCATGTCATGTCCGTCCGTGATGACGGCCCACAATAACGGTGATTATTGGCGTCGAGCAGCAGTGGAATGGGTGCCTGTTTAATGCTTGCGGGTTTAATTTTCTCCTTTTCCTGGCTGTCAGGAGGAGCCTTGTAAATCTCAGCTACTTTTTCATCATGTTTGTGCGCTCTTCAGGACCCGTAAACGAGCCGCTGTCGTGGGGCAGGGGAGCGGGATTTACTGCCCCTCCCCCACTGACATGTGGGCCATTAAAGAGGAAGCTGTTTAATAGCAAGAGCACAATCAAGCAGTGAAAACTCCCCCAGTCCACAGCTGTAAGCAACAGGAGCTGGAGCTGCGCTGTCATATGAGTACATCTGCATTCACGTGGATTTAAGGGGAGGATGTGACACACCCTTTATGCCCCCCGCCACCTCCAGCAGTGGCTATGTGATGCCGGTCTGGTCTATTCCCTGTGGGACTTGACGCGTGCCTCTTCGTCAGGCCCCAGCTGCTCCTCCGCCCCGTGATGAATGCTTCTGTCGTGGGCTGCTGGGTTCAGGCATCAAGCCACAGGTCTCGGGGGGACGCTGAGGACTCTGATAAGTGCTGTTATTGGTGGTAATTGAAAGCTGAGTGCTCCTGCGGGATGTGCTGAGGAGTGTCTGAGACGGCTGGTACCAGGCCGAGCTGACGCTGGCGCTCACTGTGGCCCCACGGCAGCTGTGTGCACGTGTTCCACCTGCGCAGGTGTCAAACACACACTCGGCTGCTGAACTCCTTCTGTGTTTTATAAGAAAATTGCCAATGTGACTCAGAGGTTGGAGCGATGTTCAGCTAATATCTTAATTCATCTGTCAAGGAGGTTATTTCATTGCTGCTCAAATAGTTTTAATGAAAGTTGTTGGAGGCCCGTGAGGAATCCCATTTTTTTTATTTACATGGAGGCTCACACGGTGGTCCTGAGATCTTTCTTGGAGTTTTCATCCCAATGTCTGCGTGGGTTCTCTCCTCCCACCTCTGAAATCCTGCAGAGGTTAATTGGTCACTGTAAATCCTCCATAGGTGTGAATGTGAGCATGAATGGTTGTCTGTCCCTCATGTGGTTGACGTTCGCCCGTTGTCGGCCGGGATCGGCTCCAGAGCGACTGCGACCCGTACCCGGAGCGACCAGGAGACGAGACAGTGAAAAGGAACATTTACATGGAATTTGAGTTTCGCAGATATTTCCTCTGCTCCCGGTAGGGTTGATGTCACAGTGCAGTTTGTCACATCCCATCAGCCACTTGTCTCTCTGCCCCCCCCACTCCCCCCGGGGCTGAGCCACACTGGCTCCTGTTGTGTCTTTGTGTGTGACGTCACCAGCAACAACTTGTTGTCTCCTCAGTTGCCCCCCCCACACACACACACACTCCCCCCAGGCGTAGAGCCAGTCACCCGGCGTCGGGCCTCAGCGGCTCCTGTTGCGTCTCTCTGTGAAGGTGAACCAGAAGGTCGCCCCCCCCTGACAGCGTCTAATGGCCCTGCATTGAGCACCTCCTCCTCACCCTCAGGATCAATCTCCGGCCTATTAGAAGCGCGCTGCTGCTGAATATGATTGCACTCGCTGGGCCCCACTGGTGCTAACGGGCCTCCATCAATCCATCAGGGCGGGCTGACCACGGGGCGGGCGGTTATGAAGTGCCTGTGCTGACAGGAATGACGAACAGGAGATGCTTGTCCTCTCCCACTGCTACCCCTCATCCTCCTCCTTCCATCCACTGGGCCCGTCTTGTCCCCTCTCTCCAGCTTCCACATGGGAGCTGCTTGTGTGACAAGTGGCAGCGTGGCCGTGCGTCTCCTTGTAGACGCCTCGTCCAAACAGGCAGTGAAACCAGCAGGATTTGTTTGCCGAGTTCTCGATCAGTGTCAAACGTCCGAGTTTCCTCCGCACCTGCAAAGCGACGGCGCTCGATACGTCTCGTCTCTGCTGCCGGTTGTTGTTGTCAACGGTCCCGACTGCGCAGAGCGTCCAGCAGTTTCGCTCAGATTCTGCAGCTGCCCCGTCCTCGGCATCGCAGGTTTCAGCTGAGTGTGATCGTCCGTATCTCACACGGGAAGGAGACACACACACACACACACACACACACACACACACACACCGCTCCCGAGCTCTGCCTGCCTGCTGCCTCCCTGAGCAGATCGGAGATGACACCTCATTTCCATAAAGGCATTAGGAATTCATTGGATTTTCTTTCCCAGCTAATCATAGCAGGGGTGTAAAACCTTTTAGGCTTTTTAATGAATGATTTTTGACTGATTGCCTATTAATAAGGACACCTCTTGAACAGACATAGGCAGGGGTTGGGAGGTGCAGATGTGTTTGTTTTGGCGTGCACACGAGTGTGTGTGCGTGCGTGTCAACGAGGCGAAAATGCATTGAGGAAGGAGGAGAGGCGTGGGGAGGGGTGGGCCCTCTCAGTTGGGACATAAAGAGGAACCAGTGGCTCCCCGGGGAAATCACAGCTCGTGTCTGCATCTTAAATATCCCTGTGAAGTATCAATAAGTGGGTAATTGAATTTTGAACACAAACATGAGCGTCAGGTGTATGTGTTGCAGGCTGGGGGGGGTGTTGGAGTGGAGCGTGGTGGGCTGTGTGTGTGTGTGTGTGTGTGCACATGCTGCCAAGTGTTTCCATGCTTGTGTGTTTCATCTCTTCTGTCTCCCCGGTCCCCCGGGAGGGGGGCGGTGAAAGTGGATGTTAAATCCATTAAATAAAGCTTACAGCCCGTAATAGCTGAGCAGCAGTGGGCGATGGCCAGTGAGGGTCCTCGTAACGCTTAATGAAAGTGAATGGGGGCAGTCCAGGGGGGTGGGGGGGTGGGGGGTGGGGGTCCAGGACTCTAGTTAACCCAGGTGGTCATCTGTCTTTAGAGCTAACAGGGGTCCTGCAGCACACCGGGAGCGTGCCATCAGAGTGGTTGTTGAGGGGGGGTGTGGTGGGGTGGCAAGTGATGATGACTCTCATTTTATACACAGGGGAGTTGTGTGTGTGTGTGTGTGTGTGTGTGTGTGTGTGTGTGTGTGTGTGTGTGTGTGTGTGTGTGTGTGATGGGGGGGGTGCTGTGACAATGACACCGAGATCACTCACCACAAATGAGAGGAGAGTGAGACGTCACACCGCAGCGTCTCCGCCACATTAACATTCCAACCACTTGAGATTTGCTGAATGAAAATGATTTTCCGGCGCAAAGCAAGTAATTGCAAATTTCACACCGTGCACCACAGCTGACGTTTAATTTTTAATTTTTATTTTTTTTTGGGGGGGGCGGCTGATATTTTAAATAGCCACGGGTCTGTTTTACAGATATAGGTTAATCCTCATACTGACAATGTACTCGAGCAGCAGTCCAAACCCCCCCACAGAGGATTACTGGAGCTGGAGGTACGGGCGAGCTGCAGCCCTCATTCTGATGAGAACCCTGCTAAGCTCTGCGTCTATTTATGGATAAAATATGATTACAAAAGGCTTCAGAAAAAAGGTGGATGGTGTCGGGGCCATTGACAGCGTGTACATGGTCCATGCAGCGTTTGCTGCCGTGGCTCGTTGCACCATAGTCGACTGACAGAAGCACCAGCCGGACTAAAAATGATAATTAGATGGCAGCAAATCAACAGGGCAGCGGGCCGCCCCCCCGAATCCATAAGGTGTCATTTAGTATGGATAGCAGTCGGAACAGGATGCTGATGAACTTAGTGCAAAATTAGTAATTGACCTTTCTAATCAACTAAACAAATCTCTAAGTTCCTCTAATCAGTATTGATCTCCACAGCGGTATGACAAAACCTGTGTGTGTGTGTGTGTGTGTGTGTGCGTGTGCGTGTGCGTGTGTCAGAGCCTTTCAATGCTCATCAGGTTTTGTGTGTCCTCACATAGCTTCTCTTCAGTTATCATCAGAATCAGAAATATTAGTGACTGTTAACTCTGAGGGAAATGCACCCATAGAAATAACAAACTTATTTTATGTAAACATGTACTAAAGATTATATTTATATTTATATATAAATACACACACACACACACATATACAGTATTAATGAGTGAATTAACAGTTTTCTACAGTTAAAACTGTGATCATATACAGTATGTGGAGCAGAAGTAGGTGTACAGCAAATAATACATTCAAAAACGTTTGAACACCAACATTCCTGTACATGGCTTTTGTGTTTTATGTATATGTGTTGAAAATCCTTTGTTGTTAAACTCCTCACACTGATTCTACAGTTGCGTCAGTCGGGTTTGCATCAGGTTTTGTCCACGCTGTCACAAAAACAACATCCCACTTTACTTGAGTTGAATTTCGTAACCTGTGTGTGTGTGTTGCCTTGATAATTGTTTTTAAAAGATGCTTGTGTATTCCCACCAGATGGCCAAAAAAATAAGAACACCCCTCTCACTGGATTCCGTCCAGTTCAACACTACAGTCATATAACAGATCCATGTCTGACACGTACATCTTAGTAAAAGCCGACGTTACGTCTGAAAAATGCACGTAACGAAGTGGCTGCTAATTGTCTTTATTGAATCATTTTCTGCCATAACGGCTGTTGTGTGATTAGATATATATTAGAATATTTCAATCTCCCCAGCAGAGACTCCATCAGCCTCTAATAGCGTCTCCTTCCCTTATACTTGGCTTCATTAACATAGAGCTGTGCTCATGAAGTGGATATATGTTTAGATGGGTGCGATGATATCAATGATATGAGTTCCTGTCAGAGTCGGGGGAGGCGGCACTGAACCGTAATTAATAAGAGGCCCAGTGGGGCCTCGGGAGGAGTGGCACAGTTTGCACTCATCAGGAGAAGAGACACGGGAGGCACAGAGAGCAAGAGATCAGCACCGCTGTGAAAAAATCGGAAATATTAACCGCTTCCTGGCCGAGCCGCCACCAATCAGAGCGCGCCGTGTCAGCCGGGGCCTAATTGCTTTCTGCAGTTTGATGGCTTCATTTCAATCTGCGTGTCCGGACGCCCCCTGATGACTTTGGTCAGAGTGATCACAGGAGAGGTGCAAAATAAATCCTCGCTATTCCAATTAGCATCGTACGCAGCCTAATGGCCCCTCAAGGTGACGTGGAACTAGAGCCCCCAGACTTCTCATTCCTCACTAACGTGGACCCCGACGTTCACCCGCCTCCTCACAGGCCGATTGGGGTTTTTGTTGTTGTTTTCAGTGAATATAAACTGGTTAAACTCAATGGGCGGGGGGGGGGGCAGGAAAGGTGAGCACGTCTTGGAGACGGTTCATACTTTCGGTGCAGCTTTGAACGCACCATTCTTTCATTCTTGATCTGACCTCGCTGCTGTCTAGTATTTAAAACGTGTCGGTGTCCTGATCCCCCTCCCTGGAAAGTCTGATCCTCGTCTGGATGTTGAACAAAGAGGAGTCAGCGTACCTGGTCGGTACCTCTGCAGGCTTTGTCATGATACTGCCGGAGAGTCTGGGCAGTCTCCATGGCAACCCAAAGGTTTTGTCTTTGACAGGAAAAGCCTTGACAGGTAAACCCGGTTCATTAAATGTGCTGTGACATCAGAGCTGCAGCGTGGAAGCACCTCTGCCGACAGTCTCCGCGACGCCACAGCAGAACATTCACTTGGACACATGTCATTGCAGGTTAGCAGTGTTTCTTTTGGCAGTCATGACCACACTCCATGATCACACACTCGGCTCAGCAGAGGCTGCTCCGCCCTCTGCTTCTCCAAACCTCTCACAGAACGTCTGCGCCCGAGCTTCACTGCATCCGGAAAGTGAGCGAGCGAGTCACCAGTTGTTGTCACATGATGCCTCCCGCGTCCTAAACGAACAGATGTTTGTATGAACTGCCTCCCGATGTGACAGTGCACAGATTAAATACATGCTCCGACTTACTAAACATCATCGCAGCAGTGCAGTGCCGCTGAGAAGCTGCTGGCGCGATCATGTGGCCTGTTGTCTCTTTTGTTTTCCAGCCAGAGAAATGACCAGAGGGAAGTTCCTCAACATCTTAGAGCGGCAGAAGAAGTGAGTCCGTGTGTCCGATCCCCAAAGACACGAAGAACATGCTGCCGACTTTGATCAAAGACTTTTTACGTTCACACATGGAAAGCGAGCGACGCGCTTCGCTCTCCCACTTGTTTGACACCTCCAAGTGCTCCTCACTCTACCTGTTGTGCTTCTAGATACTATCGATGCCTTGACAGTTGACGAGCTGAGATTTATTCACACACCAGTCTGTTGTAGAGCTTCCTCGACATCATGTCCGCCGTTGATCCTCATTTCTATTTTCAATGTTCATCACATCTTTCGCAGTTGCTGAAGTTGTATAATAAAGTTGTAAACTCCTCTGGTCTCTGGTGACGCCGCGCTGTGCAGAGACTGCTGAACTTTTAATTGGGGCAGCAAGTTGCTTTTGTCATGTGAAGTGCAGCACCTCTCTGGCAGGAAGGACCCTACGACGTGAGAGTGCTCTCCCCCACCACCGGGGCATGTTTTTCATTTAATGAGCATTGGGAGCAGAGTTCCTCACACAAAACATTGCATAAAAATAATATTGCTCATTGTCATCGCCGCTAATCAGAGTTGACATAATTACTAGGACCATTTCTGTTCTAATTAGCACACTTCGGTATTGTGGAAGCGAGCGGTCAGGCAAAAAGAGAAGCAGACAGGCATGGCCAATGGGAAACAAAAAGAAGTCCGTCCGCCATAATTAGGTGAGACAATGGCTCGGACTGTTCTCGGCTGGAGATGTCGCTGGGTCTCTGGCCGCTCACTTCCAACAAGTTACACTTCTCCCCAGGCCCCTAATAAGCCCCTAATCGTCTTTCCGATTCACACGGACAGAGGCCGCCATTGCCTCGGTGGCTTCACCCCCTGCTTGTCTCGCAGGAACCCTGCTTCACCCCTCTGGAAATATGGATCATTTGTACAATCTTACAGGCCCCTGGGAGAGTGACAGTCGGTGTGTGTGTGTGTGTGTGTGTGTGTGTGTGTGCTGCTGGAACGTCCCACACAATGTGGGGGGCCGTGAACGCACCGAGGGACCTTTACATATGTGTCTGTATACATGATATAATTAATTGTTTTGCTTTTTCTATTTTTATTATATATTGTTTTTCAATAATAGAAAAAAATGCAAAATAGAAATGATGAATAAACGTAGTGTCCCTGATCTCCTCCACTGAAACACACAAAAACAAACTCAATACTCGCATATTGTAAATGTTGGACAGGTCCTCTATTCTCCTCTACACGCACACACACACACACACACACACACACACACAGTCTCTGAACGTGGGCACCTGTTGATGCTGACTGATGAACACTGACCTGACATCCTCGATATGGTGCCTGCTCTGGTGGCTGCCTTCCTGTCACCCCACGTCTGCCTCTACAGGCTCTTCAGGAAGCGGGTCAGTGTCCACAGAGCTGGTCATCCATATGAGGGGGAGGGGAGGGGTCAGAGCCCCTCCATGACCTCGCATAGCCTCTGTGCCCCGACCAACGTCAATCCGATGTGCCTCCAGCGCTTAAATTAGCCGTCAATTAGTGCAAATTAATCAACTCCTCGCCTAATTAAGCAGCAGCAGCGGGCAGCTTCCAAACATGCCATTGTGGAGGAGCCATGAGAAAGCTGCAAACTCTTTCTGGGGCATCACATCACACCCTGCAAGTGCTTTGGGAGACCAGTTTCCCCATGTGCAGCTGTCAACACCAGTAGCTTGCATAAGTCCTGACCTGCAGGGCCTGAAGCCTCCAGCAGAAGACATGATATTGTTTGCTTGCAGCTGCAGACAGATGTTCCCGGACAGTTGATGCTGTGCTGCGCGTCGGACCTACTTGGTGTCACAGCGCAGAAACAGCAGAGCAGGTTGAGGATGCTGCATGTAAACAAACAAACCGCGCAAAAATTCCAACAGCTGTTTGGCTTTTTAATCTGCATCCGTCAGATGCTGCGGTCTTTGATGGGCTCCAGCTCCGGCTCCAGCTCCACGAACGACTGAACTAAATCTTCCCTTAATCTCAGGCCGCACAGGCCTCGTCTCCTGCATGTAAAGCAGCACGCGGCCATACATGGATTATTAAAGGCCACACAGAGAGGAGAAGTGTTGTGCTGTCAACAAACAGAAAAAGAATAGCAGCAGAGGCAGAGATGGAGAGGGGTGTGTGTGTGTGTGTTTGTTTGTTTACACACCTCCTCGGTTCTCCTGTCAACCATGATACTGCTGACCCTGCTGGGACATGGCCCCTGCCGCAGCTGCAGATACGGATCTCCACATTTCTTTCTGACC
>JBBMJM010000004.1:1100252-1112631 GCA_037832705.1 Centriscus cristatus | reverse complement strand
GAAATATCAACATTATCATATGAATCCGCATTTTCAGCAACGCTCAATTGCAGAGGACACAATTATTAAAAGAAGGACTCAAAGACTTGAAGGTTTCCCATTTTCAAAGATATCAAACTGTGTGAATACAGAGCAAGGGGGTGCGAGGAGTGATGCTGAACACGAAGCCCCACATGAAATAAACTTCAACTGCAGCAGCGTTTCACTTTCAGATGCAAAGCTCTTTTCCTCTAAAGCTCTGCAGCACGTTTTCTGAGAAACTGCAACAAAACCCGACGATGTCACTTCAACTAGGCTCTTCCACTTTCCTGCCTTTCTGACAGCATGTACTGACATGCATCATCTTCCACTTTGTCTCCCTGGGATCTACCTTTGGACAGGTGTGTGTGCACTTACCGAAGGACATCAAGCAGGTGTGGATCAGCTCCTCCCAGCTCGCTCCCTTGCTGAGGTGTCCCAGGGACATGGTGGATTTACCCATGGCGGTCGGGGCCGGGCTGGGTTTGTGGAACTTCTGCGGGCGGCCCGGAGGAGAAACTCTAGACCTGGAGCTGCATCCTGGAGTCACCCTCCTTCAGAAGTAACAGCAGAAGAAAAAAGGGGCGGGGGCGTTTACAACACAGCTTCTTGTAATGAAAATCTGTCTTTCTGTGAGTCTGTAGGATACACAGCACCCAGAAGTCAACACAACATCACAAACACCTATTTCACTTGTCAGTGTTTCACGTATCACATAAATTGGAGGCATGTTTTACAATGACAGTCTCACTCACTCGCATACACACCCACTGTCTCACTCACACGCACAGAAACTTACAACGCTCACACACGGGAATGATATTATTCATTGTTCTCATTTCCTTCCTTCAACTTAGGGAAATACCAGCTGATTCAGGACATCCGTTTATAGCCGATGAGTGACCAGTTAAAAAGAAACAAGGCGAATTTGCTTCCAACAAACGCAGTGAGGTTTGCAGGTCAGAGAGTAAAACCAAAAAAAAAAAAAATCTGGTTTGTGGTCTTTTTACGCGTGTGCGTAAAAGTGGTTCCGCGTTACGCACCATTCTGGCACGAATTAAACCGACGTGTTTGATCGAACACAGAAATATTCGGAGTGACATAAGTAGGAAATGTTCAAATAATTGCTTTTCTCTTCGGGACAAACACGTTAGAACAACATTTCTCAGACTTACGCATCATCCTTTCCCTTTTCGTCCGCCGCTATGCTTTCGTTCTGGTTGTTTTCTTTGGCCTGACAGCCCATGGCGAGGTACTGGGCGACGAGCGGCTGCACCAGGCTGTCCATCTGTGTCCTCCGAGATGGGAGCATCTCATGTTGTGTTCGGCTCGATGCGCCTCCGCGCTCTCAGCAGCGTTCTGCTGACTCGTCAGTGGCCGTGACACAATGAAGATGCGCCCAGCAGCTTGTCTGTGGGTGGGCGGCTTGTCACTCTCACTGAGGAGGCAACTTCACTCATCACACGTCATTTCGTCACACTTTCAATCAGATATGTGATCAGTTTGTGTGTCTAATCGAAGGTTAATTTGATATTTCTGCCGTCAACTGATCTGAACACTTCTCACGTGGGTCGTAAATTGAGGCTGTGATTCCTCCTGCACTTTTCCAAAACCTGGCTAACAACAAAAAGGGTGTGTCTTCCTCTACAGTGCATGGATATAGCGCCACATTGACCCAGAGAGGATGTTTACTTGACTCGCTGGGTCTTGTCACAAGGATCCTGCTGTGTTCCAGGTTTGTCTCCATAACAAGGACAACGTGCCAAAGAAACTGATTTACCAGCTATTCAGTGGCCAGACAGATGTAATGATTGTCAGATGGGTTATAGATTAGGCCAAAGAGCCCGTGACTCACACATGGTTGTAGGTGGAATCTCAGGTGGATTTTTTTTAAAGATCATTTTCCGCATGTCTACGCCTCTATTGTCCACATTAAGGCGTAAACATGCAGTACAGGCGGTAGTTACAAGGTGTTGGTCACTCCCGACGGAACCAGACATCTGTACCCACCAAACCTGCTCCTATTGTACGAGTCAGTGTCTCAAGCCTGCCCCCGTGTGGCTACTCGCATCGTTACATCACCCTTCTTTCTTCCTTTTTTAAATCAAAAATAAAGGATGTTCTGTGTCTCCAAACGTGTGTGTATGTACCTGTATGTAAAGCTGGATAATTCTGAAGAGGTGCAGGTCGTACGTCACACAGTCAGACAATGAAATCAAAGTTGTCTTTTTGGTGGCGACGAAAGCAGAGCGCGAACCGGAAATTCAAACCAGGAGGCCGTGAACGCAACAATTTAGCGCCAAGTGTACCGTCACGTCTTTAATGCCGTCTGTTGTTTGGTGTGCGTCTAAGCTAACACCACTAATTTTGTATTTATTGATTGAGACTTTTACTGCAAAATGGATGTGGTAAACGACCGGCTCATGACTATGTTTGAGGGAAAATGTGTCAAATTGACCCTGAAAACGTCGTCTTTCAGCGGTGTGGTCCAGAGGATCAACCCCAACAAAACGTTGGTTTTGGCAGAAGGTGAGATAATTATTCAAAAACAAATATTATTCCAGTTTAAATCCTCTCCATGGAATTAGTCGAAAGGGGCAGAAATAATCCTAAACTAACAGCTCAACCGAGCCACCGGTGCTAACGTTAGCTTAGCATCCGCTAACATCTGTCTACGTGTTTCAGTCGTGAGCTGCAGCGACGGACGTAAACTTTCAGGCCCGATGCTTTTCTTCGGACGTGAGATTTTGAATGGTTAGTCCCGACAAAGAACTCTTCGTGTAAAGGGGAATGAACTGACGTGTCTTCTTAAATCGACAGTGGAGCTCGTGAATGAGGCCAACGCTGAGGTTGGGTGAGTGAGTGAACGTCCGCACGGGGCACATGAGCGTGCTGCGTTGACGGCCAACTGAAACAGGTTTTATGTCCTCAGAGACGTCGAGGAGCACAAATCTGAAGACTATTTGCATGCGAAGCAGTTCCAGCCCTACAGAAGGCTGTTGGGTGGGTTAAAGCATCATCATATCCTTATCTATTGTCCTCCTCACCTTCCCAAAGACTGCTACTGTCACATGGATGATAACCGTTACAGATGATGATGATGAGCATATCAACTTTGTGGTCATCGATGAGTTTCATGAGAAGTTTGGACCCGCTGTGAGTTGCCGTGGACGTATGGAAGATATCCGCTCACCAGTTTAGTTGTAGTAATGGTATTTATCCAGGTGTTTTCCCTCCCTGTAGGTGATGCACATTAAGATGCAGCAGGTGGTCGGTGTGGGAGTGGATGGAGTCGACATACACAAACATGGCAGACTGTGTTGGCTGCAAGTGAGAACCCCTTTCCTTCATAGGACTTGAAATCTCTTACCTTGTTTTGTCTTACAATAATGATTCAGACTTGTCTTTTTTGTTTTCTGTCGCCAAGATCGCCACCAAAAACAAGGTTTACCTGTTTGATATCCTCTTACTCGGAGCCAGGGCGTTCAGGAACGGACTCTCCATGATCCTGCAGGATCAGCACATTCTCAAGGTGCACAGACGGATTGGCTTCAGTTATTCTGATCAGAAATGGTGGTTTCAGTGTGTTTATTTTTGACGCAGGTCATCCATGACTGCAGAGCCGTTGCGGGATGTCTGGTCGCTCAGTTTGGAGTAAAACTAACCAACGTGTTTGACACACAGGTAAATCTGTGCGTGATAGCGTTCACGTGTCACATGCGCTGTCCCGTTTGCCACTGATTCCTTCGAAAGAATGAGTCTTGAAGGGTGGACCCACTGTGCTGAATCACTGACCGAAAGGATTCGTTCGTTTCACAGTTCAGCTTCCACTGCTGCAGGTGAAACGGATTCGTCATTCGTTCCCTGAGAATAACACGAGTCACTCACTGAAAATGAAACTTTGACTGAAAGCAAAACGGCAGAACTGAGGAACTAGTTCACTACGCAGCATTATCTGAACGAATCACTGAGCGAACCCCTGCAGACCGAGCGAACTGACTGTACTAAGTCGGGGGGGCTGAACGATTCGGTGAATGAGTCTTTTGAATACAGTCTTTATACTGAATTCACTCCACCTACAATAACTGTTCTGTCCGTCGCCGTAAGTCGCTGCATGTTCCTCTGTTTTAAGGCGGCAGACGTCATGTGCTTCTACTCGGAGACGGGAGGTTTGCTCCCCGACAGGGTCAGTACTCTGCAGGAGGTGGTGAGTCTCCACCTGAAGGTGTCCTCGTCCAAGCTCTCCTTGTTGCAGATGAAGTCACAGGTGACGACGGTAACGGTCGGATGGTGCTCTCATTGACACCCAGCGTTCTCCGTGTGTGCTGTAGTAACACTTGGGGTGGTTGCAGGAGGAATCTGAGGTGCAGTACAAGCGTCCGTGTCCCAGCCCCCTGCTGAAGTGGCTGGCTGTGTCAGTGATCCACCTGCAGCCCCTCAGGCTGGTGCTTCTGGACACGCTGATGATGGACTACAGAGCCCTGGTGGATTCCCTCCTCAGCAGCAGCCTCTATGCACCTGATGATTTGCAGCTCCTAAGCATGGTGCGTTCATGACCCACTCTTTGTCTTAAAGACACAAATGGTCTAAACCGGTCACGTCTGCAGGAGAGTTGGCTCGAGTTGCCCCGTGAGTTCCGGCAGCTGGAGGAGATCCGGCGTGAGAAGCAGGAACGGGCCACCCGCCGCTACCCGGTCACACGAGAGGGTCTGTTGGCTCGCTTCAGCCCCACAGCGCCGTCTCAGACCTCGCCTGCGTCGGAGGAGTTCAGCAGCACGCGGACAGATGCTCCCGCGACCGTGGCATCACCATCACCGCCACGAGCGCATCTTCACCCGCCACCCAGGGGCCACTCGATGGCGCCGGATGATTCCTCTGCCCAGTCTGCGGATGCGCCGGCTCCCCCAGACCGGACGCCTCCAAATCCAGCTCTGCACACGCTGTCACGGGACCTCGGGAACGCCGTCGTGTCTCCCAGCAGAGCTCCAGGTGCAGGCAGAGATCACGTCAGACTGCTGATGGACATTATGGGCAGAGGAAGGTCGTTTGGGAGAGAGCCGGCACCCGCCCCAGCAATGGGAAGAGGTTTCCTCCCCCGGATACCAGCATCCCAGAACCCCAGGAGGCAGGAGGCCTGAGCCCCAACAGGAGAGAGAGTCCTGCAGATACAGCAGAAAAGTTGTCACCAAACAGTTTGTTAGTTGTTCTGCAGCGTGTTAGTGTTGTTCCTAGTTTGTCCAGTAGATGGCAGTAAATCCTCTGTTTAGTTCAAAGATTTGTTTATGCTGAGTCGCTGCAGCTTCATTCACCCCTGTGTGTACGTGATCACAGGTGGTCAGCACCTGCTCCGACCAAAACCCAGATCTTTATCCACCTAATCTGCCCGAGCCGCCGTGGGGGCGCTGCACAGCCATGTTGCCTGGATCCTCAGGAGGTGGTGTGTGTGTGATCAGAGGGACAGCAGGACGGGGCCCCTGCATTAATCACCTATCGCTTTAGTTATCTACACGCACAAGCTTGGACCCTTTCCAGAGCTTTCTAATTGAAAGCATGAAACAGATAAAGTAGGATTTTAATTAACTGGGAGGCCACCCAGCACAAAGCCTCGCATCGCTCTTAGCAACCAGCTCCTCCTCAGCGTCTGCTAAACACAAGCAGGGTGGATCTCCCCCATATGCCTCCTTTGACCCAGTGAAATGTCACCTAGTGTTCATGCGGGTGGGTCCGTGGAGGTTGAACGCTGCCGCACGCTTCACCGACAGAGAAATGGTGGCTCTGTTTGCCTTTTCATACTCCTGCTGCATCCATAACCCATGAGGCTACACAATAAAAGTTAGTTTGTCTTCGTTACTTGTGTGTGTTTCAATGACTGTGATGTTTGGCGGGAGGCGGGGTTGGGCACAGGTCTCGGGGGGCCGTGGAGGACAGGCTCCTGTCATTGACAATCAGATTGAGGCTCTTATTTTAGAGGACCTTGCATTTCCTCTCCGTCACAATAATGCCTTATGTGTAGCACTTCCTGTTTCCCAGGCCTGAGAGGAAGGAACAGGGTGCTTGTCACACGGTAGTCACCGCTTCCTCCCCGCCTCCCCCTCCTCCCCCTACTGCCAAACTTCAGACACTGTTGTGTCCTTCAGAGGGAGAGATGACTGCACCTTCAGCATCACAGCAGGATGCTGCCCCGCTATTTATAACCTCCAGTTGGAAAGGTAGCGCACAGACATAAACAGGCCGTTTTTAGGACGTCCAGCTGTGTTGATTTAACTTCCGAAAATGTGTTGAGGCCGATAATTGTTTTGACTGAGCAGTGGAAACCAAGAAGCCTGTTACTTTATCACCCGTGCGCTTTGAAATCTTCACAGGCGTTCGTTTTTCCGCGGCGTTAACCAACCGGTGGGCACCGGCGTGTCGGCCGGACACGTGCCGGGCTGCATTATTGATCACTTAGATTTGTCGCGCCCTTGTGACAGCACCCAAAACAAAAGCATTGTGTCCCTGTATGCGCTACCTTATTTACTTTCCACCATATTCCTGTGTCATGCTGCGGGGTCTCCAGTTACCAACAACACCGCGGCCACGGGGGATTGCTCCTAAGCAACCGTCGGCTGTCAGTGTTGGGCTACACATTTGTTCATAATTAATAGGCTTTCATGAAATATTAAGAACTGAGGGATAATTTACAGCGAGCTAGTCTCTTTAAACGACATCTTGTTTAGCTGGTTCGCGCTTCCGAGCACATCATTAAAAACCGCGGTGACGTTTGCTGACTGTGTGCGCGCTCAGGCCACAGCACGTTTCATTAGCGCCGCTTACGGGAGGGGAAACGCTGACCGCGGTTAGGACCAGTGGGCCGTTAATAATCTCATTGTTTGTGAGCGTTTTAAATTTGCGCCCCTGATCGCATGCAGCCACGTCGACGTTTCGGAGCTAATTAGCGGCCCCCCCGTTCCTCCGGGAGCTGATCTGGCCTGAGGTGGCAGACTCGCCGCCTGTTGCTAGAACCCGATCCGCCGGTCTCGCGTGAGACCGCACAAAGAGCGACTGATGGGCAACAAATTAGATCCACGTCAACAAAATAATCTCAATTTCATTCTTCATGTCGCCACGTGTAATCCCTTTGTATTTATAGGTTAGGAGGAATATAATCAGATATCAGGTTCCACTATGACACTGAACTATATCCCTGCAGCCCATCATCCATCTGTTGGAAAAACCCTTTGTTGAACCCCCCCCTCCTCTCCCCCACTCCTCCTAGTCTCTCTCTCACGTTACAAAATGACCCTCTTTTACTCTTCCCTGGTCATATTTGACGGGAGAATGAATATTTAACGTGAGAAAGGCCGACCGAGCCAGATGGCCTCTCAAGTGCAGCAGGAACGAGAGCAAAACACATTCAGCATCCATATTCCAGCCGGCCTCACTAGCGGTATGTATAACCCCGCCGCCAGGAAAGCACTGCTGAAGAAGACCCCTGGAAAGGGGTGTACATACATTCAAACATGCAGATGCGGGAACACGACATGCATCTTTACACACTGCTGCGACATATTTACTCAGGCAGCATGGAGCATCGGGACCCAGATGGGCGTCTCCGAGGGAGTCGGCCGTACTGTGACCTCCAGCTGGAGCAGAGGAGCTCGGAGAGAGGCTGACTGACATGTGAGGGAGCAGTGGAGAATGTGTTTGATGCAGAGTGAGCAGGAATGTCTGACTGTGCATGCACGAATCCAATGATAAGCACGTTTCATCTTTTGGATGCAGCGATGGGGGGAGAATGGACGCAGATAAGTTCATGTTTGGAGAAAAAACACACAGTAAGTCCAAACACATACACACGTATGATTAGATTAACATTTAAGCCTCACCTCTCCCTCTGTGTGTGTGTGTGTGTGTTGTGAATAGGTTACAGATAATGTGAGAGAAACAAAAACAGGCAGATTGCAAACAACCTTGGTAATTTGCATATTACCTGTTTTTTTTCTACATGACCCTTAATAGATATACTTCTTGGAAAACCCTTAGTTCTTGAATACACCCATTCCCGGTCAAGGGAAGCTCCATCTGTCTATCTATCTTATCTGACACACACTTTTAGCACCGTCACACTGTTTACCAGTGGAAGACTCCAGAGCACTTCACCACCGCCGAGCCAATCGGGGGCGTACTGTCGAAAACGAGCGCGACACTGCTCAGAACGTTCAGAAGGCAAGTTCATGATGCAAACACTCAAACATTTGAAAAATAATCCGGGATTAAATTTCCACGCCATTCGTTTGTTGCCATTAATCTTCTGCTGCAGCCTCAGTGCAAAACACATTTCCTCACATCGCTGGCTTTTGAGACGTTTTCTGGCTTTGCTCGAATGAGAAAGGCCGGCGTCGGTCAAAGGAAACGCGCTTGTTCACCAGAATTTCTGGTAATTAGTTATTAGAATATTGGCAGCCCCCTCAGCTACAAATGTCTTTGATTCACGGAGAGGACAAGGGGAGGAGAGGGCTTCCTGTGGTTGGCTAAATTAGTGCCCGCTGCTCTGGCCTGGCAGCTGCTCTCTGCGTTTGGCCGGCTGACAGCCTGGCACCGCGTTGTCAGGGCCAACCAGCAGACTGTTGGGAAAGCCTGGACGCCAGGCGCAACCAAACACAAACTCCTTTACAACTGCAGGCTTTGTCTTCCAAACCTGCTTGCCATACTTGTTTTGCTTGTTATGGCAATATCACTGGATTAGTAGGAGATTAAATTTGGTAATTAATTTATGCCTATAGCACCAGCAGACAAAATAAATACCAAACTAAGCTGATCATGACATTTAACCATAATGAAAAAGACAATTTCATCGCATTCGCTGTGCGTCTCTTTGTGTTTCATTGACATAATGTGCCTGTCTGCGGGATTCACTTAATCGCAATTAAATTGAATCGAAACTGCTCGCCTTTGTTCACCAAAATCCCTAAATGATAAATGGAATGTAACATCAAAAGAAGGGCCATCTGCTTTGTGCCCCAAAATGAACAAAAACACACTTTCAACATGTGCACTTTGTGGTTTTCGCGTGATGTTGGATTGTTGTGAAGTGAAAAATATGAGAATTACAAGTTTATCAATCGTGGACTCAGTGAGGGCATACGTTTGTTCGTCCCTACTGGTGTTTCCGTTCCCCATCGCCTCGCTGCTGAGCGTGTCTCCTGTAGAGATGTTTGTGGATCGCTCTCACGGTGCCGGTGTTGCTGGAGGGATCTGGGGAGATGTGAGACCGGCAGGGCTCGGCGGCGTCTGTCCAGGCATGGCGCTGGGCTACATCTGAGGCCCCCGAGAGCACCAGCTGCTATCTCCTTGTCACAGACAGCTGGATCTGAATATTCATACAGATTCATGCAGATTAAAAGCGCGTTTGTTCGGCCCTTCGATCACAGACCAACGTGAGCAACCGCCCAGCAGAGGTTGTAGGTGTCTGTCAATGACGAGTCAATCACAAGCACCCACAGGGAATCCAACGTCGGTCTCAGACGGACGGAGAGATCCTTGAGATGTCGATATATCTATATATAATTTGTTACAGTCAGGACTTATACTGGCACACGACTCATCACAGATTCTGATATCGTTCAAATATTTGGTTTTATCTGCATTAACATGCAGGCGTGTTGGACTTTGTCCGTCTCTTTGCCTTGCTCCTGCCCAGCTTACTCTGGGTGGACGCCATTCACCCGATGCCAGCGAGACTTCCCACTGCCACCACACATTCATATTCAAACCAACGCTCTTTTCTGTGTGTATTTAGTTAAAATAATCTGCTGGCGAACCGCAATGGAAACGACAAATGTTTATTATCGAGTGTTTGTGAGCCTGAAGTCGAACTGAGCAGATGGTCTTCACGTCCCGGTCTGTGTAGCCGGAGTGAACCAGTGGGCACACACAGGGAGATTTGTGGGTAAACTGTTTTACCTCCCCTCTCTTTGTGCCGTAATGGGGCCGCAGAAATGGTTGCTAACTGCTGCTGGACAATGGGGACTAATGGGACCAAAGTGTTGGTGGTGCTGCTGGTATTATAATGAGGATGAAGTACTGCAGCTAATTGTGGCCAATGTGAACGTATCGGAGCCAGATGAGCCTTCGCTTCGATAATACAAATGATCTTCCTGTCCAACAACATGTGGCCTTAAATATCAGCCGACGTGTAGGTACCACGCGCTCAGTGCAGCTCCTTCCTGTTGTCGGCTGTCGTCCAGCATCACCAGCTACAAGACCTGCCCGGCGTTTGTGTGACAGCCGTTGTTTCTCACTCGTTTTGTCAATTTCCACCAGTTCACTCGCTCCATGGTGTTATGGTTTTCTTCATTCTAAATGTGCATTTTCAGAGCGTGGGGTGTCACCGAGCTTTCAGCCCTATAAGGACACATTTTCAGAGGACTCACGGTTTCCCATCAAGCATCTGCCTTTGCTCTGTGCGGCGGCAGCGCCGGAGCACTTTTCCATCATTAATGAGGGCACCAGCATCTGAGAGAGTGAAGCAAATGGTTTCCAGGCTTCTCTTGAATCTTCTGAGGGAAGGGGGGGGGGGGCGGTAGGAAGTGTGTGGGGCGGGGGGCTCCGTCACAGGTAGCGCTGCTAGGACGCCGGACTGTGGGAAACAAGGGGAGCATGGTAGAAGTGTGTCACAGTGACATAACACAAAACAGAAACAGTGTTTTCACACACACACACGCACACACAGACACACACACACGCACACACGCACACACAAGCAAACATGGAGTCGGGACTCAAACACGTACCATATGACAGAATAACACGTCAACACATAACACAATGGGCATTGTGGCGTCTGACAGCGACAGGACCTACAATTCAAGGGTTTGCACCGGGGATGACACCCGAAACAACTGGAGGGGAGAGGGGGTGGGGTGGTGGGGGCAGACGGGAAGGGAAATGACACAACCTCCAAATTTGATTGTTAAAATTGAATTCCGAGATTTCCAGCCGTGGACCCCGGCGGTGCGTTCCTGTTCATGGGAGGGATGGAGTCTGTAATGTGCTGCTGCCATGTGAAACTTTGTCACAATGTGGGTGTGGCGGGCTCCTCACTGATGTCACCAGTGTGAAACGGCAGCGTGTGTGTGATATCATCAGACGTTCTGGCCCAATGTCACACAGAAAGTGGAGACACGGTTCCAACGTGAGGGTTTTAGACTGATACCACACAAACATTTATACAGTTTGCCAAAAATGTTTTCCCTCTACATTTGTTCTTTATGTCCTCCGGTGGACTCAAAGGTATTGTCAGAATGCCAGGAGCGGCGTTTAATTTCCAGGGCTGAGACAGCAGTCATGGGAGACAAAGATAAGCATCGGGGCCACATTGAGTTTGGTTCCTGTCCGACCTTTGGGAGAAAAACTCCTTCTTGCGCGCTGCTGCTGGTAAACCTATCAGGGCACAAAGGAGAATGGGACTCTGTAGACAACGTGGCTCCTCGTCAGACAATAAGACTCTCCTCTGAAGGGGGGAATCCTGTCTGGGGACCTGCTGAGTCGGCTAAACCGCACGAAAGGTGGACTGTGCACACAGACTGTGTAAAATGATAACGTTTGCTGTTAAAATATGTGGCTGAATCTGCCTCGCGTACCTTCTGATCTCCAGCCAGACAGCAAACATCCACTTCGCACACTCAGGACGTGCACAGTCTGCCGAGCCAAACGCAGCCCAGTTTCGGTTCAATCTGTTTGTTTCTCCAACAGAAACACCTGCAGCAGAGGGAAAAGAACACCAACAAACGGCTCTGAGCTGCCAGTGTTCCCCACATCACAGAAAGCATTAACTCCCCCCTGTGCAAGGCTGGCTGCCATGGCGACGGCAGGCGGATGATGGGACAAAATAGGGAGAAAGAGAGAGAGGACGCCATCATCTCTTCAGAAACTGAGATCGAAGGCCTGTGCACGGCGGGAACTTTTTTCATCTGAGATTAGTGCGTGTATAAAAAAAAAATACACTGACACTGATTCAGTTCCTGCCACATTTCTGTTTTTTCCTGTGTCTATGGCCTCCTCATCAACTGACCACTACAAAGATTTTGAAAGGAAAGGATGTGGAATCCAATCGGAGCTGGTTGATTGCAGACAGACAGTGTACCGTGTACTGGGCTGTATTCAAAACAATCCACAGCACTGGTTGTTTTGGACCAGCTTCTTCTGAGACATTTCTGGGCATAAAAATGAGCTCAGGCCTTCAGAGCTACATAGACATGTGGAAACGGCCAAACTTCCAAACCAAGCTTCTAATTCTGCGTCCTGTTGTACGCCATCGCTGACAGAGGACATTAACGGGGATGCTGTGACCCGTTACACCTTTAGATATGAACCGATTCCA
>JBBMJM010000004.1:1013213-1024934 GCA_037832705.1 Centriscus cristatus | reverse complement strand
GCACAGATTTTGGATTTCCACTGTTGAAGCAGCACTGCAGCGAGAAGGCACCTGCCAGCTTGCGAGCGCCCCCTTGAGTTGAAACACAGTACTGCCTGCCTCACCTGCTGACTTTTCTCTGCACTTTATTGTGCGATCGGCAGGAATAGTTCTCAATAGTTCTCATACGTAGACGTCATTACACGGCCTGCAGAAAGTCATGGTGTATAACGAAGAGTTCTGTTAAATTCATATTGGCGATATGCTGAGGACGGGCGCGTCATGGGACCCTCTGTAGCGCATCATGCAGTCGGACGTGAGGCACAGTTCGCCCCTGCCTCACCCGGGGTTTCTGCCCTGGATTTGATCGGAAAAACTCAAATTTTACTCAATAAAATGTCAGAAATGTGTAGTCATAACGCAATTGTATTTTTAACACAGATCAAAGGAAAATATGAATATTTATTTATGTGCACGATCTTTTTGTTGTTGTTGTTGTTGTCATGACGACAGGTGATGCACTACCTCAACTGCCTCCCCTGACCGCACGTTACTGCAATCAGTTCAGCTTCGTCGTAACGCCAATGTTCAACCCCGTCAGCAAGGTAGCAGACCTGCGTGAAGTTGGCCCCAAACACATCTAGGAGGCAAATAAACATGTCAGCAGCAGCAGCAGCAGCAGCAGCAGCAGCAGGCTGCCCACTGTAATCTGCACCTGTCAGACAGATTGCAGGGTAAACAGCACCGTTCAGACAAAGATCGGGGCAGACTCCCCCCCTGTCACAGGGATAAAGACGGCAGCTGCGCACGAGCTCAGCGCATCGCTGCACGCGCCGCGTTCATTCTGTGCTTTCGCGTCTTCTCCAGTTTTTGCGTCTTCATCGGGTCGATTTTCTTTTCCAGGAGTGAAATCTGCGACAATGAACCCACACGTGCTCGGGAGAAATGCGACGCTGCGTCCCGCGGACGAGCTCTGTGGCGCGTAACCGATTCGGTGAGTGTTATTGTTTGTCCAATGACCGGTGAGCTCTCGCACGCGCGCGCACACGCGCCGTGTGAAGTCGGTGTGTGTTGTGCTGTCCAGTGGCCATCTTTGGACGCAGCCTGTGACCGTGTCTCCATCCGCTGTGACTCTCCCGTGTCGGGCCCAGAGCTCCGTGCCGCCGATGTCGGTCCTCTTCAAACTGTCCGTCATCGGCGTACTGACAGCAGCATCACTGGACCCCCGGTGGGACCTCAGCTGCTCACGGATTCTATCCACAAACAGTCGTAGTGGCCTGAATTCACAAACAAAACGTTTACAAATTGATTTTAAAAGTAACCGGTACTCATTTCATGTACATTAGTGCAGTAATACGTTATATAGCTACATGTTCAATCATTCAGAATCACAATTAAGAAAATTAAAATGCAATTCCTAATTTCGAATAATTTTAATTGAAACTTCTTTCATATTAAATATGAAACAAATTATCAAACACCCTTTTGTTGAATATGCTACTTTATTTGTATGACCTGAGAGAAATTCACAGTACAGCTCATTGTGTATATGTATTATTTATATTATACATATATCATTGAATTAATTATGAACGAAACTATTATTATTATTATTATTATTATTATTAATTCATACATATAGATATTGTATTTTGTCAACTACTATGTTGTTAATTTTTCCGTTATGTATGATTATATCAGAGGGAAGAATCGGTGGTGCTGCAGCTCACCCACGTTCTCAGGTTTGTCTATAAATATTTTCCAAGCTTACTGTTTCCCTCCCGCTCTGAAGACCTGCTTCCTTTCCGATCCGTCCTGTGATTGTGTGTATTTCGTCGTTGCTGCTGGGAGTGTTTCTTTCTACTGAAAACCTGAACTGTATTTGTCACAGTCCCGTTCGCATTCCTCCGTTCTTCTTCAGCTTCCTTCTTTTTGTTGCTTCAGGATGTCCAGACTGTCAGGAAGGCAGTGCCCCCTCATCTTACCCCCGAGACCTCTGCCCGAAGACGACGGTAAATCCACGATGGAAGACAAACGAAAGAAGAGGAGCCC
Organism: Centriscus cristatus; assembly: GCA_037832705.1. Classification (NCBI taxonomy): domain Eukaryota; kingdom Metazoa; phylum Chordata; class Actinopteri; order Syngnathiformes; family Centriscidae; genus Centriscus; species Centriscus cristatus. Next base: position 1,022,903 of record JBBMJM010000004.1, on the reverse strand, counting down.
CAAGGTGTCTCTTCCTCAGCCCCCTCCTCCCCCCATCAACCCACGCAAAATCTCTGTCCTTCCTGCCAGCAAGAGTGCCACCTTCTCCCTCGGCCTACCGCAGCCCCCCTCCCCTAAGAACAGAGGCAAGTACAAGAGGTCCGTCGGAGCGCCGGGACAACCCAAAGAGGTGTTCGCAACTGTCGTGGCTCCACCAAAGACCAGCAGGTTTGTCCACACGGGATCGGACGTCAGCCACCACTGACCGACTCCGTACGCATCTCGATGAACGACACAGTGAGGACCGATACGATTCACGATTCGATTCACGGATGATTTGACCATGATTTGGATTTATAAACGTTCATGATGTGAATCAAAACGATTCAGCACAATGTAAACAACTCAGAGACCCACATCTGTGCTGACCCGTTGACTGAACACACAAAGAGAAGAATTCATTACAAATGGTGCTTTGTTTCCTTTTTTAACCATCAGGCCCCACAAGGAGAAGCCCAGGGCCCCCCAGCCGGCTGGGCCCAGTAAAGTAGTCCAGTCCTCCCCCCTGCAGCACTCCTTCCTCACAGACGTCTCGGATGTGCGGGAGATGGAGGGAGGGCTCTTAAACCTCCTCAACGACTTCCACTCAGGCAAACTCCAGGCTTTCGGTAAGCCGACCTCGATGAGATGAGATGGACCGCTGAGGGAATATTCTGTTACCAGCTGGAAATAGCGGACAGATTGAAATCAAATAGCCGCGGTGCTCTTTCAGCTCACCTGCTGCCGTGAGCCTCATCTCCTGTCCTGTGCCGTCTCCTAGGGAAGGTGTGCTCCTTCGAGCAGCTGGAGCACGTGCGTGAGATGCAGGAGAAGCTGGCGCGGCTGCACTTCAGCCTGGACAGCCACGTGGAGGAGCTGTCCGAGGACCAGAGGAAGTGCGCCTCCGACCACAACCTGGAGCACCTCCTCTGCAACGTAAGCCCCGATCGACAGGCTGTGGGGGGAAGATGAACGCTTCCGACCTGTCTCCTCTACTTCAACTTAGTGTTTTGAGTACATATGGGCGTTCACACTCAATGAGTGTGTGAAAAAAAACAGCCGAAAAGTTTTTCTACCCCACTTACAATCTAGGACACTATACTCGCGTGACCTTGACCCTGACGACATCAGAAATGACTTCCAGCTTCACACCCAGTAAATGACGTGTCTCCTTGCCGCGCAGACTCTTCTGGAACAAAGTGTTTTTTTACGATCTAGGTTCTATTCCAGGTATTCTAGGTAGTTTGAAGCTAAAATTATCCCCAGACAAACGATCCCTGGAGAGCTTTCACATTCCAATACCGGGACAACAAAGAAATATAACGGTGTGATTGTTTACATGCGGGTTTGTGAAAATGAAGAACTAGATTCGCCTTAAATCAGGTCTTATCTCAGCAGCAGCATTTTACATTGACTACCCGACAAACGTGTCGAGGAGTATTACGAGTATTAAATAAAAAATGTGTTTAGAGGTCAGTGCTCTTCGCATATATCCACATGAACTCATTTGTTTTGTGTTGAAAACACAAAACAACAGACGCAACACGTCTCTTCTGCTCTGGAGCCCAAACAAGCGATTCGTTTATTCATGTATTACTGTTCTTTAAACAAACGATTCATTTAAATGGTGTGTGTGACTGTGTCCAGAATCCAGTGTCAGGAACATGTGCTGGCAGACTGAAGTGTCTCTCCTGTGTGAATAGAAGCGTTTGTCTTTGTAAACATATCGGTCAGCCGAGCGGACACAGACAGACTGTTGTGTAACATGATCGTACTCAGGGATCGGCACCATTTCTCTTCCTGGCTAATGTAACTGTGTTTGTCTCTGGCCTGCAGCTGGAGGAGCTCAGCACCTCCATGTATCCTTTTCTACTTCAGTGACTCCGTTCTCAACTGTCTGCCATCAGAGCTCTTGCTGTGAATCCTTAACGTGTCCGTGTTCAGACAAAAGCTCCACTTGGCTGAAAACCAGGATCTGCCCAAGACATCTGGTCCATGACACAGCACACACTCATCCTCGCACAACATCCAGCCAGTCCAGGTTGCCATGGCATTGATCCAGCTGCCTTAGTAACAAGGACGGAAGAGCCCACTCCCCCCCCCCTACACCCAGGTTGAGCTACGGTGGTGACGGTTTGGGAAGGCGACAGAGACTAACAGTGATAAAGGAACATTACGTCACAAATAGCTGAAGCAGTAGAAACGTGCATTCATTTGTCTGTCTAGTCCAGTGGTTCTCAAATCGGGGTATGCGTACCCCGGGGGGTACGTGGAGATACTGCAGGGGGTACGTGAAGCTTTTAAAAATATCGATAAGAAATCAGTAATCTTAATAATAAGTCTTGGGAAATACTTATTTTATAAAAAGTTCAATAAAATATAAATGTACCCACCCCAGGGTGGGGCACAGTGTTTTTTTAGAGGGAGAAATTAGCCAACGCTAGCATGAAGCAGGTGTTCAGTCAATTTCTGCTACCCGTCGAGAAGCGCTACTTTTTGACTCCTGTGCATGCGCCGTAACACGCCTAGTCTTTAGGTTAATGACATACTTATTCCATGTACTCTTACCTTCGCAGCCCATGAAACCATAAAAAACAACTTTTGCCCAAGACCGTAATTCAGTCAGTTTCTTCAGGGTAGTAGTTTTGGATCGGGTACCTTCACCCTGTCAAGTAGTGCTATCACTGGTTATTACCTTTATTTTCAACCACGATTTACCTCACTGACCATATGAGAATAATACCAGTGCATTTAAGTGTTTAGAAGCGGTAATAAGCAGTGGTAGCGTCAAAGTGCACAATCCAAAACTGCTACCCTTAAGAGACTGACTGAAATAACACTTCTAAATGCACTGGTATTATTCACATATGTAAGATCTGACAGGATGACAACAATCAAAGGAAACACATGCCTGGAAATGCGACGTTAGCAAAATCCGACAGGGAAGCAGTTATCGAGAAAACACCGGCACATCTCCAGCGGCATCTCATCACAAAACATTGATGTCATGTTGGTAAGCCACCAGAGTTCTTCAGTTCTTCAGAAAACTTTCTGACTTCAAGTCATCCCAGACCACAATGCGAAAAGCCTCCACTACATCAGCCAAAGCCCTGGAGGCGTCTTACGCAGTGTCTTTGCTCATAGCTAAAGCCAAAAACCATTCACCATAGCTGAAGACCTACTGCTCCCCGCCGCTGTCGTATTGCCCGAAACTATGCTGGACAAAAAAAATGCCTATTTGCCGCAGAATAGATATGGGCATAGACATTGACGAACAAGTTGTGGGGAAACTTGATGGCTCTTTCACTGCAGCTGGATGAATCCACAGATGTGAGTGGAAATGGGCAACTTGCTGCCTTTGTTAGATACATAGACACTGACGACATCTGTGAACATATTCTGTTGTGCAAAGAAATGGAGGGGCGAACAACCGGAGAGGACATTTTTAATGTTGTTAACACATTATTTTCATACCATTTTATTTTCTTCCAAAAATGTTTTCTACGTTGTCAGGGGGTATTGTAAGGGGGTACGTCACTGAAAAAAGTTTGAGAACCACTGGTCTAGTCTTTTGCATATGTTTACAAATACACTTCTCTATCGACGTAGCAGACATGTGGCCCAACACCACTGTGCTTAGCTCAGACGTTTTTTATCTTTGCTAAAAACCGGTACACAGACTTGGATTCAGTAAGAGCTGTGGCCTGAGAATCTCTGGGACCACGTGTTTGTACGTGCACGGGATGTTTCCTGAAGAGCTTTTCCAATGTGCAGGTCAGCTGCTTTGTGTGAACGTTTTCTCCAGTGGTTGCCTTCATTTTTGCGACTGAGTAGCTGCACCCCTCCAAGCACAAGCTGCACCATGCTGCCGTAATGCCGCCCTAAAATCACGGGTCTTCACACTGTGATGGCGTGCGCATTTGTAGAGCGACGCAACTTACCTGCACAGTCTCAAAACGGCAGGTACTGTCGTAGCTGAACTTTCAGAGGATTTCATTCCAAACTTGGCAGTGACTGACATTGTTGATTTGAGATTGTTGGACATCCCACACTGTCTGCTACACCCCCTCCTACCACCTGCAGGGTGAAAGGAAACCGACAGATGTCTGTCGAATAAAGTTTGTGTGTCGTGTTCAAGGTCACAAACACCCACGTGTCGTCGCCATGCATGGAAGTTGAATAATAAATGTCAGGAATACTCCTTTAATCCCCCACTTCCAGTCTGCATATATGAAAGAGGCACGTGGAAGTTAGTTTTACAGAAATAAAAGACTTTATTTATATATGAATCTTTGTTGTTGTTCACAAACAAGCTGGATATAATTTAACACGAGTGTAAAGACTGGCACTCTACTCAGAACCACTGATCCGTGCCGGTCCTCAGGTCACCACTGGTCACAGATACATTATCTATTAATTTTTTTTCCCACAAAAATATCAATTCTGTCAGTATGTTTTGGTCATGCAAAGAAGAAGAGGAAGTACATCAGTCACAGATTACACAATAGATCAGAGGCCTGTGCCATCACAGCGGACAATTACAGATGAAGCTAATACTGTGCAAATACACATCCGAGCTGTACAAACGCTTCGGTACTCTCCTTGTTAATCTCATGTCACAGAAACCTGCAGAACTACATAAAACATCTTAAAAATATCACATCACATTGGATGAAACCGCAAAAATATACACCTCAGGTCCCTGTCGACCTCCTTCTGTTTGTGCATTTCAATGTTACATTCTGCGATCGTGTCTGATTTGTCTACAGTACCAAGTTTCCCATTATGACATTCGCACGGAAAACTGATGTCAATCATGATGATGATGATGATGATGAGCTAACGTTTCAAAGTGCAAAGAGCAGGTTGAGTGTGTGTGCGACCTGATGTCTACCAGAGGAAATATCACTGAGATAATAAGAGCTCCTAATCTTTAGGGACTTTCTCTTTTGATATAAAAGTGCAGGCACTGTAAGATACGTGTCTTCTTCTTCAAGCAGGGACGGACTGGGACTAAAACGGGCTCCCTGTCTTCAAGTAAGGTCAGTGTTGAGTCAATGCTGATCTCGGGGACTGGGCTCTAGGATAGGGACCTCAGGATCTTGTTCAGACTTTGGAGGACGTTGGCAGGCTGGGTGGAGGCGCAGTCCGTCAGGCTGGAGCCCATGTGGGCATAGAGCACCTGGCACAGGCCGGTGGTGGCCCCCTGCACGCTGCTGCCCCGGCCGTGAACGCTGCCGCTGTGAGTGTAGGAGCCCAGGAGGTGCCAGAGCAGGGGCAGCACTTTCTGCTCCAACATCTGGGGCTTCCTGGGGTGGAGCGCCGCTACAAGGTCTGACGGTAAACAGAAGAGGCAGTCAGACGGGATTCAGAGCTGCAGCCGCCGGAGCGCCGGTCCTTTCCAGACCCACCTGACACTTTCTCAATGAGATCCACCTTTGCTTTCCCGCTTGCAAACTGAGCCTTGGTGCAGAACGGCTGGAGAAGAAGTTCATTATCTGCTCAAGAACATGGAAAGCAGACGTGTTTCCAGCTGGACTGAATCCTACATTTCACAAACAACGTTCTTAATAAATCCAACCCGTACCGAGGTTTAACATGAGCGCATTGACGGCTCCAATAGCAGCAGAGTGGATGGCGTTGTTTTTGGAGTTGAGGTGGTTGTCCACGATGGCCGGCACCAGAATGTTGACCACTTGGGACAAGTTGTCCTTCAGCAGGGGGATGATTTTCTGCACCGACTCCAGGGCGTACAGATTGACCTTGCTGTTGGATTCCTGCAGCCTGGCCCTGAAGGCGTCGAACACCTGAGGAGGGTCGAGCACGGGATGGCTGATGTTCCTACGTATGGGAGGAACATCGGTGTGACTGGAACACACGTTCTTACCGGTAATAGACTATTGATCACCACGGTGGGGTTGTGCTGGCAGTCAGCCACCAGCTGGTCCATTCCCTTGATCCTTTCTCTGAAGTCCTTGGAACCCAGCAGACCTGACATCTGTGTGACGTATTCAGTCTTGTCTGCGATGCTCTGGGTCTTGGATCTGTTACCGTAATGGCTGTTGGACTCTCTGCAGATGATCAACACAGCCATTCATTACCTGTGACCTGTGTCAGTGGTTTGTTTATGCAGCCATGGGAACGCTCAATTTATGCGTCCGTGTTGAAGTGACACAGTGTCACATGGAGACCCTACGTCGTCATGAGCCATCTTATCGCTGTTTCATTTTTTGTGGACTGACAGTGAGCGGATCTTGTTACCCCGGTCACTCAAACAAGATCAGCCAAACTTTCCATTCATTATTTACAGTCAAAAATCACATTTTGGACGGTTGTGTTTGTTTGTCAGACACTCGGGTGCCGCTCCAGAATGGTTATTCAGTGTTTTTGTTAGTTTACTTCCCCTCTGTGGAGGTCTACATAGCCGCTACGCGTACGTAAAACCTACGCCGTCAATTTGACACAGAAGCATAAACTGGGCTCCACCCACCTCTTGCTCTGGTTCTGAGTCCCTCTCGTCAGAGACAAGGATCGGACGGTGCCACTGCCTGGGAGAGAGCGTCTGCCTCGGGCGGACTGGGTGTCCTGGGGCATCTCCCCGAGACCCTATGACCACCCCCAACAGGTGAAGAAGGACTGTTCAGACTGACACGCCCACACTGAATGTGCATGCAAACGCTGTACCTTCGTCTTGAGAGTGAACATGATGTCTCTGACGGTCACCAGCTCTGTGCTGGAGACACATCGCTCCAGGATGTGGTCAAAGGTCGGGTGGTATGACAGCGACAGCAGCATCCGACGTCCATAATACCTGAGGGGTTGAGTCGGTGAACCAGTTAAAGACGAGAGTGGCTGTGAAAGGATGAACATCATCGTTCTGTTCTATGAACGGAGATTAACTGCTGCCTGCGTGGTTGTCAACCTCTCCACATACCTGGCTTCCTGTGACGAGTCTTGCGCCAGCTTGGTGACTGCAGGTACGATTCTGTAAGTGAGATCTTTACCTCCAGAGAGGAGCTGGGCAGCACCGACCTTCTCGACCAAACTGGACAGATGCTGTGCAGTGCACTTCCTGACCATTACATTCAGATGGCTGAGAGGGAAAGTGGGAAATGGAATCAACTCTGACAGACCGTTCTACGGAGTAAAGTTGCTGCTATCACTGCTGATACATTCACAGTAGAATACTTTGAAGTACCGTAATTACAAGACTACTCGTGCTGTGAGAGAACGAATGTTCACTGAAAGCTGAGAGGTTCCGGTGATCGTTTGTCATTTTCTGATGGGGCCAATAGAGTCACTAACAGTGATGATACTCCAGAATAAGCTAGCGTGGCTGCAGCGTCGGTATCCTCATTGTGCACTGACCTGAGGCCCCCAGACAGCAGAGCATGGATGCTGCGGGTGGGGGTGCAGTGCTGAACCATGGAGTCCAGTGCCGCATCGACGTCCTGCCTAATGAACGCGTTACACTCTCCGGCCTTGTGCAACAAAGCCTTCACAGTCCACTCCAGCTCATTGTCCATTGCCTTCTGCAGGTGCCTGTACATGTCGCCCAGTGTCCACAACGACACCCTGGACACACCAGACCGCAGGTTCTTCACCTGAACAACAGGGTCATCGATCAGCTTAATGACACGGCAGCGCATGTACACAACAGATATGGCAGCATCGGTCAGACATGTGGCGAGGTCGTACCTCTTGAATTAGACACAGGCAGACATCGTGAAGTCGGCTCTGCAGAGTGTCTGGGTGGTAGCGCGCCATAGAACGCAGGAACTTCATGCCTTCGATCTTCTTCTCCCTAAAAATTAAGTTGTGATGTGTCAGTCATGTGTGTATAATGCAACTAGTCTGGAATCAATAATTGATATTTTGATCGTTTCTATATTAAATAGATTATTTCCCACCAGTTCTCTGAGCTCAGCAGGTTGAAGCTCTGTACCAGGGCCAAGTTGGGTTTAGGAAACGGACACAGCTCAGGGGGCTCACAGAGGTTCTTCTTGTGATCCGAGATACCGGGGGACAGTTCATCTAGATGACATGTCAGACACGGAACCCACAGACACACACCCACACCCACATTACAGCTCTATCACTCTGGAAACAAGCAGTCTGCTTGAGTGTGTGGTTGTCAAAACAAAAACCCTGTCACATGTTCTACGAAGCACACATCTTTGTTTGCACACGTTCTGACGGGCTAATTATTGTCACAGTTTTGTCTTAAGTCCATTCAGACCTAAGACTCAAGGAGCAATGGAGAGGTTTCCGAGGATTTCGACCAATCAGCTGTGAGCTCCTGATGTGTACTACATGGGGTGTGTCTGTGGCTCAGTGACATATACAGACACATGCTGATGAATCCAACCGTGTCTTCACCACAGAGGCTCGGAATGCTACGCTAACAAAATCACAGACAAACAACACAGTGCGTATTTCCGATTATTTGCCAATCACGCTTTATGGCAAGTCGCAATGGACCCGTTGCTGTGGAAACGACAATGCAATGAGTGGTCACAACTCGGTTGCTGGGGGAACGTTTCGTTTGCAAGTTGACGCATGTCGCTGCAAGTTGTTGCGCCTGGAATCTTTGGTCTGAAATGGACGACTTGAACCCACTGACCTGAACTCTGGGACAGAGAGGGACGCGTCCGGGTGAGACTCAGTGGCCTCCTGGTACGGGAGAGTTTTTTAGAGTTGGGGGGCACTGTAGGGGGGCTTGGCTGGTGGGGCGGAGTGGAGCACATGATGGGGCTTTGGGGCTCCAGTGGACTGACCGGACTAGTGGAACTCATCAGCGTGCTGCCGTTCAGGAGCAGATCTACGATGGAAACAAACAGATTTGACATCACAGTCACTCCGACAACTGTTAGTTGGTTTGTGTTTTGCTGCTGATTGTCTCCGTATCTTCACAATTGCAATGTCGTTGACACTTAGTGGAGTAAATGTGGGAATAAAACAGAAGAATTGAGGAAGAGGATGAATGGAGGGTGATGTGTCCTACCTTTGACGTTGTGTATTCTGCTCTCCTCTGTGGGGGAGTCCCACAGCATCTGTCTGACTCGATGACGTAGCTTGTCCCTGGCATGGTCCCTGTGACCTGACTGCTCCTCTGGCTGGTCCAGGTGCTGCATCTTCACGTTGTCTCTACTGTAACTCGCATTCCTCACTCTCTCCTGCACGCACATGAGCAGAAAAAACACACTGAAGAAGTCGGATGGTGTATGGTGTAGTCCCCATTGGACCACGTGTGATGAACCTTCACCTCATCTGGACGCAGGCTGTCAACATTGCCGAGGTGACTGCCACACCGAACATGCCCGACCACTGAATCAGTCAGAGGGCTGGAGGACACTGCAGGCCCGAACATGCCTAGGAACATTCAGGAAACTTAAATGTGTACGGAGCGATGCTGATGATTGTGCAGCGTGAATTAGTGGAGGTGATGTATGGAAAACTACTGGGATTTCAAAATGTTCAAAATACTTTTCCACACCCTAATGAACAAAGTTTGTGTTTTTCAGTAATTAGTAAATACTGTATATCACTATCATTCTACATCATATTTAATTATTATTAATAAGCCAGTGTAGCCAAGTACAATAGTGGCACCAATAAAAACTGCAATAAAAATCTGTCATTATGGAATCCTTGGCCAACCAGTTGTGAGAC
>JBBMJM010000004.1:988144-999732 GCA_037832705.1 Centriscus cristatus | reverse complement strand
TGTGTGTGTGTGTGTGTGTGTGTGTGTGTGTGTGTGTGTGTGTGTGTGTGTGTGTGTGTGTGTGTGTGCACTCACTCTGTTACATGTTGGTAAAATGATGATTTGTCTCCAAGTTTGAAAAATAAGTAATATTTTATTTCTGTGGCAATATTTTATTTCTGTGGTGATTTATTGTACCGTTAAAGTCAAAGGGGGTGGGGGTGGGGGGCGGGGTGTGTGTGGGGGCGTGGGTTCTGGACTCTACATCGCTTTCTGAAACCTTTGATCAGTCTGAAGAAATGTTCAGCTGAAGTGCTTCAGACATCTGGCTGGGAGGTCTCCTGGGCGCCTCCCTCAGGAGGTGTGTCCGTCCTGTCCAACAGGGATAGACCCCAACACCCTGAGGGGATTACAGACCTCGGCCAGGAGGAGCTCTGCTGGCCATCAGACTGCCTGAGCGTCTTTCCCCCACCTCCTGCCCCCGCGGCCTGAGTGCAGCCAGTCAGAGGTGAATAGACGCTGGTGAGTGGGTGGGTGACGGTTGTCCTGCACCTCCACCTACGCTTGTGACTGTTGGTTCTATAAGAACATGGAGCGTGATGTGTTCCCGAGTTAGTTGTGCTGGAATTATGTCAGAAAGGAGACTAAGCTGTTATTTCTTACTACTTTGTGCTTTGACATCTCATTTGAATGCAACGTGATTTAAAATTCTCCAAGTTTCAATAATACGTATCCATTGTGCTCCATTAATTAAATAAACTATTATATACTGCGTTTATTTTCTGGGACGTATATTTATTTTTTAATTTTTACTTCAGTCCAGATCATCAATGTACGACACGCCAAACATCTACTCTAGATTCTACTAAATGCTAGTTTAAAGCTAATCTGTATATTTCAGCACTTAGAATACAACTATTTTGAATCTACGATTGTTATTTATGCAGTATGAACATAAAATAACAATAACTATAATAATAATAACAATAATAATAATAATAATAACAATGGTACTCTTGGTACCATAATCCAAACATGGAAGCTTGATCTGTTTGAATAAATAATCACATACTGTGATGGCACTGTGATGTCAAAATTGTAATTGGGACTTCCTCCTACCATCTGCCTACAGGTGTGCATAGGTTGGTGGACATGAGAACGTACACTAACATTATATCCATGATCAGTGCTTGTCATGGTGGTTTGTAACTCTATTACAAATAAAAATAACTGTAATCACGCAACTTTTTGGAAATATTCTATAACACGTTCTGCAAAAGTGCACAAGATGTTTAGAAATGATACATCAATGTATAATCTGAGTGTATGTGAATATCTTTAATATCTGAATGTATTTGAATGATGTAATTGATGATGATGTTATTTCATGTGTTGAGGGATTTTAGAAGAAGAAAACACAACAGTGTGTGTGACGTCGATGTTTTTTTTTTTTTTTTCAAAAACCCACGTTCTTTCAGCTGGCGCCCGGCAGACTTTTGGTCATTTGGAGCTGCTCGTCCCCTCCAGCAGGATCTCCGGCCGATCCCTTTGTGTTACCTCCCCACTGCTCCCACAGGGCGTCGTCGGGGCAGTTATGCTACGGTCTATGCTACGGAGACTTCTGAAAGCACAACACCACAAGTCGTGACTTAATTACCACAAATGTACCAAAAGTATTTCGTGGGCCTGAGCTGTTTCTGCGCTGCGGGTGTGGCTGTGGGTGCTACTTGAAGGGCCTGACATAAGTAGAGAAGATGAAAAACATCAATATGGTGCGACGGAGCGGTGTCGGACTGTGGACGTGAAAATAAAGACATATAACATAGTTCAGTTCCAAACAATTGAAAATACAACAGTACTACTGAAGTTGGGTGTGAACAGTTCCCTTGAAAAGAGAATTGTAGTAAGTGCATTAGTGCATTTGTCTCGACATTTTGATCGAACCATCTTTTTTTTCCCTTTTTTTTTTTACTACTGCATTGACTTTATGAAAAATGTTGGCGCAAGACTTGCAGGTATTTCAAGTAAATGTCGATATTTGAACATGAGCTTGTATGTTGGACGTAAATGTGGATGTCGATGACCTGACACGTCATTCGTCCAACCGATCCAGACTGTGGAAAGATTGGACAGGTTGGGTAGGAGGCTGCATTTTTGCAACACTGACCAGTCCAGAGTTTATGTCGAAATAACTGATGGGTGATCAGTGCCACATGCACACAGTTGAGGTATTTCAAGCATTGGCACTTTTTGTAGTTCTCAACAATTTAAGCTTATAATAACTCCAAAAAAGGATGGGAACGATGTCATGTGAACCCAAGTTGAAAAATGAGGGGGTTTCCTTTTTGAAATGAACAGATCTCTAATTTCCGTCTTTAGCTCAAAGGTCTGGTTGCTGGTAGGTTTTTTCAAAGCTGCACTTTTAAAATGGCACTTTACAAATGCTGAAAAACACCGTTCCAGGACGCCAAAGAGAGCGCACAGGTTGATGGTGAGCAGAAAAAAACCGAGGAGGAACCGCAGCCATCAGACCGATTGAACATCTCTGCTAACACTTATTCTGTCAACGGGGGAGCGTTGGGACACCCTCGGGCGCCGGGGACGTCTGTGGAGACGGGATAGCAGATGGACGAAGGAAGTGGAGAGTAGCAGACTAGAAAAAGGCCAGTTCAAGAGTAGTCTGAACATGAGAGCAGGGCCACGCTCTAGCCCCTGACCCCTCAAAGTCTAGTCTGAGCCTCGGGGATGTAGATCTCGATGCTGTCCGCTCGCTCCGAGGCCGAGTTCTGCCGAAAGGAGGCCGCTCGCTTGGCCGCCATGAGCCGACGACGAGCCTCCTGCCTGTGCCTGTCGGGGAGGTCCAGGGACTTCTCCCGCGTCACCACACTCCTCTGACGACCTGTCTTCTTTGGTAATGGAGCTGGAGGCTTCAGGAGAACAGCAGAGTAATTAAGATGCATTTAGAAGCTTTTTTTTGGCAGCATTCTCCAATTCACTGGATCAAACAGGCCTGAGTTCAAAAACATGCTGGAAGCTCCCTCCTTCTTCTCTGTCACCCGTCCACTAATTATTTTCACACACTTGCCCCCTTATAGAAGGTGTACAGTCATGTGACTTTTAATGAGAAAGGAAACAGTTTTTTTCCCTTTTTTTCTCGCAGCAAGAAACCTAATTCTGTAACTAATGAGCTCAAATGTGTGTGTGTGTGTGCATGTGTGTGTGTGTGTGTGTGTGTGTGTGTGTGTGTGTGTGTTTGTGTGTGTTTGTGTGTGTGTGTGTGTGCGTGTGTGTGTGTGTGCGTGTGCGTGTGTGTGCGTGTGTGTGTGTGTGTGTGTGTGTTGGGGGCTGGTGTGTGACATTTGCCCACCAGGGTGACCAGTAATACTTCAGTCTCTTCCATGTGTCTTACAGGCAACAAGAACATAAAACAGTATGAATATGAATTTTGTGAATAAATATTCAACTCTGGTGTAGAACTGGAAGATTTAACAGAAATGATTTCAGACTCTATGAAAAGTGAGTCACCTTCTTCTCCGGACTGTCGACGGGCCGCCAGTTGTTGTTCTTGATCTGCTGCAGTTGGTCAAACTTCATGGTGACGTCATCGATGGAGAGCTGCAGCAGGTCCCAGAACCCAGCCAGGTCCTGACAGGTCGGCCGCGGCATGGCGCTGGGGTCCTACGAGGGACGGAAGTAGTTTACGCTTTAGAAAAATGAAAATGAGACAGGATCATTGAGGTAAACGTGTCGTAGCGTCACAGTTCATTCTTAATTTGTTTTACCGATAAAAATGTACAAATACAATGTTTGTGCAACAGGATCAGAAGAAATGATCACTCACAAATGATCTCGTTCAATAAACTGAGATATGTGAATTTGTCGCAGGGATAAATAAAGCATCTGTCCTTCCATCTCTCCATCAGGCAGCAAAGGTACTTTGAGGGATGACGCGCATGACACAGCACGTTTCAGAATGACCAACAGCACTGCTCTACAGCTGGTGTTAGTACCGGTGGCGGTGTTGACAGAGTGTCTTGGTTTTCCAAATGATCAGGAGGAGATATGCAGCACTTTGAAAAGAAAAACGTCCATGATCTTGTAAACGTTGACTGCTCCAGTGGGAGGAATGACGTCACACGCTGATTGTAAGGGGCGGTGTCGTTTCAGAATTGTGGGCTGTGTAAACGTTGTCTAATAGACTCGGAATAGCTGTTTCTGCTGAACCTAGCAAAAAAAAAAAAAAAAAGAGTAGAGGCTGCTGCCCTATCTCATAACCGCACCAGCTTCATTTGAAATATTGGACGCTCTGCTCGGATCAATACAAGGAGCTGAGAACAGTGTAAGACACATATGAGGCTGAAATCTCGGACCTGATGTGTTTTCCTGCAGCCCGGTTAACTGAGCCCTACATCCACAAAACCCCCATCCCAACCCCCCGGCTACTGTTTCATCCAAAACGTTAAGGACAAATATAAATGCACTTGATAGCTATTGATTCCCACACCAACCCGTGGCACTGCACAACCAGTGACATTCAGGGAGTCTGCCGGCAGCAGGTAAAGCACTAAATGTGTCTCAGAAGAGTGTGTGATTGTTTCCAACAGAAAGAAAGTGAATCTGATAGCTTGGACACATTTTTCTTCAATTATGTGGTGTGTGAGACCAATTTCACCATGGGAACAAGAACATCTTGATCTGGACTGTTGTGTTCACAGCGGCTGCGTGTGTCCGTGTGGAGGTTCTCCCTTCCGTACCGTCAGTCGTACACCGTGTTCTGTGATTGCAGAGTCACGTCTTACAAACGTGGGTGATAAAACAGAATGTGCCACATGGTGCAAATGATAATTCCTTTCATCGATTTTCCATTATTGTATAATCACATAACTGGATCACACACATTCCAGCCAGAAAGCTGTGAGCGCGTTTTCTTTCTGTACAATGAAGGAAAACACCCGAGAACATCCCCAACAACGCAATTTACCCTGTTAAACCCCCCGCCCCAACACCCACACGCTCAGAAATGTCACCAGTAGGCTATGAAATTACACATTAGTGACTGAGAGCACATACGGGTTTTCTGATTTAGCAGTTGAATTAATTTATGTCATTACACATATATGATTTAAAAAGAAGGCGAACAGAGAGATAAATAGAAGACGAGACAGAATTTAACAGACAATAATAGACGGAATAAGTCGAATAAGGAACGACATAACATGGTTAATGCACTAAATCAATAATAAACCAAGTGTGTTTAGGGTTTAGGACAGAGGGTGTAGCAATGTACCGACTGTAAAGTCCATCGAGACAATTGTAAATTGAGATGTTGGACTATAGAAATAAAATTGAATTGAATTGAATTGAATTGTGTTTATTATTATTATTGTTTATTGTGTCATGAGCAGGAAAGTTGTGCACCTGAGGTGGGTATTTCAGAAATGGACATTCTATTCTATTCTATTCTATTCTATTCTATTCTATTCTATTCTATTCTATTCTATTCTTTTCTATGGGAGCAGTCTCCGATGACTTACCAGGTTTTGCTGACACAGCCAGTAGAACTGCTGGAATTTCTGAGACATGAGCAGCTGAGCGCTTCCCACCGCACTTCGGATTTTGCCCAGAACTGAAACACACGCAGCACGTTCTTTGACACGTTCCGTGCTGTGACACACCAGCTGCACCACAAACGTATACGAACTCACTTTCCTCCGACAGGTCGTTCTCTTCGGCCTCGGCCTCCATCTCTTTACACCACCCCTCCATCCTCTTGGTCTCCGCGTGGAGCAGCTGCATGAACCAGCTCCCGTCTCTCCTCAGGGAAGGGGAGGCCCTGCCCGACTCTCCCGGTGAGACGGTGCTCTCTCGTGGGGAGGAGGGATCCAGCTGCCAGGTGGTCTCACTGGTGGTCTCCCTGGGGCTGGGGGGTCCAGTAGGGGTGCGGTAATCCTCGCGGTAGCTGAAGAGCCCCTGGGTGCGAACAGTTCGCACCGCTCCGTACTGAGTGGGTGTGTTGGGCTCCGAGTGGCGCTGGAAGCCCCCACCAAACTGCAGGCCTTTGTCCTCCATGGTGGGGAAGGTCTCGAGCTCCAGGTCAGCCTGCACCGCTGCAGTCACACTGTTGGAGCGCTTGAACCTGCCCTGCCTGTGGAAACACACACACACACGCACAGACACACGCACAGACACACACACACACACACACACACACAGAGCCTGTGATGTCCAGACGAGTTGGCCAATAGAGAGACATCAGACGTTGTCACTCACCCTTTCTTGTCGTCCTCCACCTGGATCCCCACAGAATGGTATTCCCGTGAGCCTTTACTTTCTGATTCAGAGTCTGTGGCCGCTTCCACCTAATGGGCAGAAATGACAGTTCTTCTCATCATGTGAGCTACCGTCCCATTTCCACCTGGACGGACACGCAACCAGCAATTACGGACACTACACAAGTACGTGATTTTCTACCTTAACGACACACAAAGTGCTCTACGACGTTGCCTTATTCACCCATTCACACTTGCTGGCAGAAGCTGCTCCAATTGCCTGGCTGCTATCACACATTCACACAGCTGGTGATGCAGCATTAACTCTGCAGGAGCCAAACTAGGGACCTTCTGATGACTGGATGACCCTTTCTACCTCCTGAGCCACGGCCGTCCAGTCAAACACAGCAAAACCAGTAGACAACGCGAAGAACAACCAGTATTTCACGTACACGGACCCTGTAAACAACTGTGCATGGGTCAGTGTAATAAAAACAGGAAAAAAGAGAGTTAATAGCTAAAGTGCTAATAGTGCATGACACCATGTTGAATTCTGGACCGATGTCTTGTCTGGAGTTTCCCTAATCTTTCATTAAGTGGAAGCTGAAACGGAGGTAGATGCACTGAACGTTAGTCTGCACGTTGTATCACAGCTAAAGATAAAGACAAACCACCTCTCCTCGTTGAAGCAGCATCACTTTCTAAAGCTCCGAGACTATTTCCTGCACCAGTGGTCAAAATTTGAGACTCACTGGTGTGAAGAGAATGTTCTTTTTTCCAGCAGTGGTGTCAAATCAAACAAGAGCTTAGAAGAGTAAATATCGGGCTTATTACGTCCACCGACAATGTGCTTCATTAATGCTCGTATTAATGAGTGTTCAGGATAAGAAACTGTTTGCTAACGCGTCCATGTATCAGCCTCATTAGGTGACGGTGTATCAGTGTTAATCTACTCTGCTCCCACACAACAACTTCTGCAGGCTTTGTTGCTAGAAATCTCCACGAGAGACGTCATTCACATTATAGAAGACACATCATAACATTGCAAAGGCCAACAAACGGAGACAAGCCACAACTGGTCAGCGGAGTAGGGACAGAATTCATTCAAGACGGTCCGTGCCAGGGAGAGGGATCCCTCTGTCTGCAGCTCGTCCTCTTTGCCCCAGTTAAGTTTTTTCTTTGTCTGTCCTGTCTCTGCTGATTGAAGTAGGATTATCACTGACTTGTTACATAGAGATGGTGAGCTGACATTTTCGGAGCCATGATCAATGAAGGAAACACTCAGCAGGCATTCACACTTCGGTCCAGTACATAGTACAACAGGAGGAGAGGTACACAGGTGCCCACGCACGTGTTCGCCCCTTCACTTTTCACCATGTCAGCACAGCTGTGGAAACGGTGAGCGTCAGCGAAAACGGCCTTCTTCTGTTTCCAACACACAAACACCAAGCTGGTGACTGCCCTCAGCCCTTGACTGCGTGTCAGGTTAAATGCTTTGACTTCCTGCTTATATAACATCATTATTAGTCCGATGACAAGCATCTTTTCTAACAAATCGATGCCGACTTTCAAACACAAACATGCATCAGCTTGAGGGAAGTAGATGTATGTGGAAGGTGACCGCGAAGTGGTCCAAGAGGACCTCGGGATGTCAAGATCAAAGATGAATTATGTGAAGAAAAATGGTAAATCAATGCCGAGGAAAGCTAATTTTGGTCAGTGGAACCTCCAGTCGGACACCGATAGCTCATATGACATGTAGCTGTGCTGCAGCTGATAAAGTGTGACGGTGATAATATGGTTGGACACGTCTTCTCGCACAGGGAAGCAGATTCACGTTTCGCCTCCAGTCAGCATTTTCTGAATTGATGTTACACAACATCTGCGCTACACAATCACAATTATATTTATAGCACCAAAGAATAAGAACGATTTGGATCTTTATGATGAATCTGTTCTTTCCCTTAACATTTTTTGGACTAAAACAACTGGGTTACGTTTCCTACACAAACGCCCACCGAATCTGGTCTGGAGAAGATGTAACAGCAGGGTACAATGTTCCTGTACGCTGCTGTTGCTCAGCTTCACAATTAATTTGTCCTTCAGTCCCTCCGGATCTCCACGAGGACCTCGTTCTGTATTTAAAATACATTAACAGAGGCCTGAGGGGACGGAGCCATTAGAGCAGCTAAACCAATACGTTCCATTAGACTAAAGTAGACGATGGCAAGTTCAATGTACCTGTGGGACTTCCTGTCATCCCTCCGAACAGGTGAGACCGGAAACATCCTTCTACTTCCTTGTCTCTCAGTATCTGCTTGTAAGTATAATAAATAATATAATCATATTTCATCACTCGCTAATAAATGTGAAAGATTCCCACATCACACGTCTGTCAAGTTCTTTTTAAAATTAGTAGCCGTCAAGTGTCCTGGACGCCGCTGAGAGACTGATTTGTGGATCAGAGGGCGTCAGCGGAGAATCGATCTCGCTGTTAACATGACGTTAAAAAGTCCTTGGGTAAAGTAAACAACGATTGCTGATTTGAGGAGCTGACAGTCGACGGCTACCTCCACAATTACAGGCTGATACAACTAATGTGTGGGAGGGTATTTTTAATTACTCCCATCACACTGTGAAATGTTCCGTCCGGGCGAAGACTTGCTGCTAGATGGTCTCTCAAGATTTCATAAACAAAGTCAGTTTGATGGGATCGGTTGACTCGGACAGGATATTTATTCAGTGGCAGCATCTGTGAGAGACTTCAGTGGAACATCTCCATTACAGACCGTCAATGTTTAACGAAACAGCATGGCTCGCCAAAATAAAACTAATTACTACGCCGTGATCTTATTTTACTTGAAAGATTTGAAAGTATGTGGCGTTTGCTTTTGTCTGAGCAAACTTGAACATGAGAGGAAAAGGGCGTGAGAAGGTTGGGAAAAACTGGATTTTCGGCATAAAACGCCTAAAGGCAGGATTAGTGGGAAAGGAAACTATTGATAATAATTTCATACTGTATTCCACGGTGCGAGGTGACGGGGTGGACGACTACATACGGTGGTTTTGTTGTGTTTGTGTAGCTGTGAGAGGGACATTTGTGCAGAATACATCACAAGGGGAGGAAGAAAGGGAACATAACAAACGGGGAGAGAGGGAGTGTGAATGACATCGGAGAGAAATGCAGACAAACAGCGAGGGAGTGAGTGAACCATGAAGTGAACTACTGTTCATTAAAACCTGCAATAGCATGAGATGAATCTTAATTGATGGATTGCGGTAAGATGACTCACTCCTGCTATTTATAGCTGCTTCAGCTGCTGTTGAATATTTGTGCACGTGTATTCTGATCATGATGCAACGGCCACACGAGTCGGGGTTGTGAGGTGGAGACGAACCTGTATCCCTATGGAGGAGCGGGGGGTCTTCAGGTACTCCTCAGCCTTGGACACCAGGATGGCCTTGTCACACGTGAGCACGGAGCTGTGGCTGTCCGTGGACGGGTGTCTTTTTCCAGCCATGACCCCAGCGGCCTCCATGGCTATAGACACGGCCTTGGCACTGTCCAGGCTGTCGACGGAGTTGTAGAGCCCCCGGCCCGGACTCAGGCCCAGGCTGAGGCCGTCCGGCGGCCACATCCCGCCGTGAGGCTGCCTCCCCTCGTGGTAGGCGTCCTGGGTGGACTCTGTGCTGCTTTGGGCCGTGATGGAGATGAGGGGTTTGGAGGTGGTGCGAGGCGGGACTGGTGGGGGGGCCTTCTTGTAGCTTGGTGTGTAGGTGATGGCTGGAAAGAGGAGAAATCTGTGTTTATGAAATGCACCCAAAGATTTAACGTGTGCAGTCGCCGTTATTTAGTGATGTAACACTATGATTGACTGAATGTAATGTCATTTAAATTTAAATATACATGTTGGGGTAAAAGAAACAAGGAGCATCTTTGTGAGATTTAAAGGTTGAAGGTGATTTTTTTTTTTTTTTTTTGCTCAGAAGAACTACCACCTCCCTTTTCCAGTATCTGTGCTCGACTAAGCTAACCAACTCCCAGAGTGGCTTTATATTCATTCTCCCTAATCCTCTATGGACAGGAACCTTGAGCGCCTGCTGGCTGGAGATATAATTCTCAACAAATCCTGTGAAAAGACAAGCAAATACACTCAAACAAGAGTAAACAATGCAGTGTTTGCTGCATCATGTCACCCAATGTGTTACACACTCATGTGTTTTAGTCATTTATGGACAAAACGGCTCTGAGGAATCAGTCAATAAACCCGTTCTGGGTTTATTGTTTGAGTTACTAAATTTTTAAAAAGAAAAAACAAACTGATCAATTTCAATATGAGGATTTTCATATACATATACATATAGGATTTTCTTTTAAAAATAATGAATTTTGCCATATACGCTCAGAAAAGCTGCTGAAAAAGGCAAAGAACATTTAAAAGTTATAGTGCACGTAACTTAGACATAACTTGAGTACACTCGTCAAACATGGGGGGATTGTAAAGCACTCGAAAGAAATGAGTACGGGTGTGGAGGTTCTCCGTGAGGAAGCATTTTTACCGCTCATGAAGCTTGACAGCTCTCATCTCCTTATTCCGTCCATTTCCTGACACAGAAGACGGGATTACTTTCTTTAAAGTGCAAATGAGAATGTGGACTTAATCCGCAGAGAGATGGACTGAGGAGCAGGTCGCCAAGGCCCCCGAGGACTCAACATGCTGTTATTTACCCGAGAACGACTTGGACAGCGCGATGATGTGTGTGGATGTGAAGCTGCGTTTCACGTGTTGAAGTCGACGCGAAGAAACAAACCGGGGAGGCGGTCGGCTTCATTCATGGGTTTATCGTTTCCTTGTTCCTGTTCTACAAATGTTTACATCACACAAAGCAATTACAGAAGTCCTTGTGAGGACAAAATTACAACTATTTTTAGAGTTATAATGAGCTGCCCCCTCCTCACAGGCTGGTAAATGAATACTATCTAATTACATCATCACCTGAACAACACAAGGAAAGATGTTTTAGTGATTCGTTCATGACCAAAAGAAACCTGTGGCTCCATGGAGCTTCAGCACCTTCTGACTCCTCTCTCACCCGTATTCTAGAGGGGTCTGTGAGTGGTGCTCTGCTTCTGGGGGGGGTTAATGACTCATGCAGCTGTCCATTCACAAAATTAACTCCCCCAGGATGAAGAGTGACAAGAAAAATTGGCGAGAGTAAAAGAAAGGTTAGAGAGGAGGCAACAAACGGGAGGTGTGGAGAGGTGTGTGTGTGTGTGTGTGTGTGTGTGTGTGTGTGTGTGTGTGTGTGTGGGTGTGTGTGTGTGTGTGTGTGTGTGTG
>JBBMJM010000004.1:924830-935431 GCA_037832705.1 Centriscus cristatus | reverse complement strand
GTGTGTGTGTGTGTGTGTGTGTGTGTGTGTGTGTGTGTGTGTGTGTGTGCGTGCGTGCGTGCGTGCGTGTGTGTGTGCGCGCCTTCCACCTATTGCCAATAAATCAGCTCAGTGGTCTAATTGTGGTATTATGTTGTTTGCTCTGCAGCCGGGGATCACTGATCGTGTTAATGAAGAGGGATTTGTTCAGATTGATGCACGACTGGGGTTTTGCTTTTGTCTGCTCCTGGCATGTGAGCACCCTTTTGTTTTCCTGATCACCCATCAACACATCGCTCTAACTTCTGTGGAGGAAAAAAACAACAAACGATGCGCCTCACTCCCACTAACTCTCACGCGCTGAAGCAAATAAAGTCGACAGCGGCAGGTGATACTGTCCACATATGGCGATTAGTGAAGAGTGAACAGTTTGTTTGATGAAACAGAGTCAAGGCAAAAAAAAACAGGGATGGACTTACTGAACCTTTACAAACACAGATGATGAGCGGGCGGGGGGAGGGTAAGCAGGGGCGATTGTGACCAACAGGAGCTGGTGAGTGCCGGCTAATGGGATAACGAGAGGGGAAATGTTGAATCCATTCTGCATTGGCAGCTGCTGGGGCTGATATCGATGCCGGGTGGTCTGATCGGCCCCTGTCCGCTGGGCCAACGCTCTCTGGTGTCACAGTGAGTGACTGAGATTGTCCTTGAAGGTTTCTGAGAGAAGCAATGGGCTTCTTTAACACACACACACACACACACACACACCAGGCCCAGTGAAGCTCGTAGCTCCGTCCTGCTGTAGGTCGCACCTGCCTCCCCGTTCTTTGTCAGATTAGTCACGCTCCTCCTGTTCATTCTCACACAGACTGATTGACTTGAAATGGCCTCTGTCTTTTATGGCCTCACATATAATCTGGAAAATAGAAAGCGCTCTCCCGATGGCGCGTGTGTAATTATATGCATTTGTCATTTATATTCAGGTCAGGGGTCAAGGAGAAACCATCAGGACACGTTCACCTTCGGCACGGACATCGTCACATCCTCTTTACATCGATGATCGCTGCTCGTAGAATGTTTTTAAATCAACTCCCGACCGTCACAGGCAGGTTGTTAAGTCTGTCAGGAGATGCTCAGGCATGAGCAGCCTGCTGTCATCTTCTGTCGACACCCCCACCCCACCCCACCCCACCCCGCAGGGCTCTGCTTCGATCATCAGAGGAAAGTGTGAGAGACAGACTAATGATTGTTGTGGCGATGATGTGAAAATGTCTGAACTCTGTGTGGGTTCAAAGACTTGGACGTGTCTGTGTGATTGAGTGGAACTAAATGGAATCAAACATAAACGGGGCGACGCCCCCTGCTCATATAGGACCGACTCAGTCCAGAGATGGATGTGAGAGGACAGCGAGCCGTACCTCCAGCAGATGGTTGTCAGTCGGCTCGGAGTAATGTCAGCGACGGGGTCTCACCGGAGGAAAGCCCTACAGATGTCCGTCCTGTCGTCACCAACACCAGAGGCCAGATGAGCAGAGCGAAGTGAAATCAGCCCTCGCCGCATTGAGCTTCCATTACGGATGGTAACTGTCGGCCAGAGTTTTGGACTTGCCTCCCCCGACGTGATATTTTTAGCTTTTTGGGTTTTGTTCCCAGCCAAGCTGTCAGCTGCTATCACAATAATGATATCCACTAAATTCAAAGGGGGGGGGGGTGTCCACTGTAGAAAGTGACCCACCTTCGTCCAGTGTAACGCAGTCCCCGGCCCCCGGCCCCCGGCCCCCGGCCCAGTGATGGATGTCTCTGCTGTGACCCGAAGTGGCCCAGCTCTCGCCTGAACGGCAGCGGTGTGAACGGGCTCCGAGGGGCTGCACCGCTTCTTCGCAGCCCTGCTACCTCTGTCCCATAAACGGGGTCAAACGTGGTATCAGGAGAATCAGGGAAAGTTATTTCAATGACTCGTGCCAGCGCAGTAAATGCCGCAGGGCTTCGGTCTCAATACATTTCAGAGGCGAGGTATGAAAAAAAGAAAAGCTCGAAATCATCTCCTCCCCCCGACTCCTTAAACAAAATGCAGCGATTGGCAGGGATGGTGAGTGTTTGTCTCCAGAGATCTATTGCTCCTCCTAATGAGAAAGTGGGCCGCGTGCACTCCGAGTCAGCGTGTTTGTCTGGTGAACAGGTAATTCTGAGAATCAGTAAAGCAGTGACGGCGGTGATGATAATAATGTTTTATTTGTCCCCAGAGACGCATCCAGTTCACAGCAGACAGCAAAAGAAGACATACATGAGTGAAATGGGCATAAAAACAACGTTGTATAGTAGTAGATGATGTTGAAGTTCTCCACAGGACAAGGCCCCAAGGTGAATATTAGCTTCACGTCATGAGCTGTGACTTTGTTTTCAAGGTTTCCTGACTGGGTGAAGTCAGATTTGGATCATTCGACACAGCCTGGGTTGGCAATTCATAGTTCACACGTTTGTTCCTGGTCAGAGGATCCTGTTATTGATTCTCCGCTCTCACTAATTCATCTCAGTTGGATAAAAGGCAGCACGATGTTGTCTACCAGCAACGCAGACCATACAAACAAGTTACACAATATCTGTCGGAGGGAGGAGGGAGGAGAGAGGAGAGGGAGGAGGGAGGAGGGAGGAGAGAGGAGAGGAGGGAGAACAGAGGAGGGAGAACAGAGGAGGGAGGGGAGAGAGGAGAGGAGGGAGAACAGAGGAGGGAGGGGAGAGAGGGGGGAGAGAAGGGAGGAGGGAGGAGCAGCAGCCATTCAGCAAAAACAAAACTAGCAGGGGAACACGAGCGTCAGGAAAGGTGTGGACAAATTCACTGCAACCACCGTTTGGATGAAAAGGAAAGGACTGGCTTCCTTTTTACCTTACAGCTGAAACAATGGAACAATGTACTAAACAATAAGCCTCCATAGTTGAATGGGTTCTTCCTTTGGCCCAAAAGGACAGTCAGACCAGAATTATTGCATCAAGTTAACAGGACCTTGAATGGCGATGTTGGACGAGTTAGGTCTGGAGTAAAGTTCACAGGTCGGCCAAAAGCTTCAGGTCACTCAGGTGGTCGATCAAAGATCCAGTCAACAGCATCATCTTATCTGATTGTACAGGTTAAAGCACTATTTGGACTTTATTATGAATAAGAGCTAAAAAAAAAAAAAGTGTGCACCATATCTATGCTTAGGGCCCCCAAAATCTCCTGTTCCTCAGAAGTCTCGTGCTCTTGTCAACAGAACTCGTCAGCCGCCACGGTCAGACACAACCTTCCTGTTAAGGGGAAATCGTTGGAACAACCACATTGTCACATAGTTGAAACGTGCCTGTTATTGAATGTGAATGTAAAAAAGGGTCTTCCAGCCCCGCGTCTCCCCCCGCGCTCTCAGCGTCTCCTTTGAACTGTCAGTGGGGTGTTTTCCTACAAGCCTGCGTATTGTCATCCCGTAGCGTTTACTGCCTTTCTCAGCAGTTTACTGCTCAGCCAAGGTCGTTGCTGTTATTCTCCCGTTCCCGATGTGTGCTGGGACCAGAGGAGAGCAGCTCCCGACAAAGAAAGGTCATTACCCCCCTGCGCTGATGAGCACATTACATCTCCAGTATGATCCTTCATGTGCTGTCCACCGGGGGGACGTGGGAACCCGTCGGACCCCTTTGTGTCTTCTCTTCTCGTCTTTTTTTCTCTTGACGATCTTTTTTTAAAGGTTGCTTGCTGGTCAGATTGACCTGAGAAGCTCGATTAGATCATTTGGGAATAAAGAAAGGTCCGATTCCGGATTAACTCCTGCCTGGAGTTGACGAGCGCTCACCTCACCCCGTCCAAAGTTCCCTTTCCACATCTGTCATTGCGGCGACTCGGCTTGAGAGTCTTTGATGGGAAATGTAGGTTAAATACACTGAGGAGCAGATCTGATTAGCGTTTCCCCACGAGAGGAGTAACTATTTGATCTGTGCTCTTGTTGCATAACCACGAGGAGCGGGAGAAGGGGGGAGAGCCCTGAATAATCCCCATTTGTTTCAGGAAAGCACATTCTTACTTGGGGGTCGACTCGGTGCCGGTGTGGCAGAGCACGAGGCCAGATGCTCCGGGAACGTCCCTATTTATGAAACGCTCCATCTCGACACTAAAACTGACAAACAATCTGGACATGAAAAGGCGTCGGTAAGGGTCCTCGTACCCCGTCAGTGTACACTTCAACTACGGCTGTCGCAGGTCGGTTTGTCACACACCAGTTTAAACACGTTTGCATCGTGGGACATGAGGAAAACAATGTGTCCTTTGTTTTTCATCAACGTTGAACTTGAAAATGTTTGATTGGTAAAATAGTTTTGACGTTACTTCTCGTCATTTAGACACTTTGTAACAATGAAAACAGCTGCAGTACAAAAAACGGACATCCCAGAATCATCCTAAACATCCAACTGAACACGAGAAGCAGCTACTCTTCATATCGATAACAACTGAGACCCTTATATCATAGGGTTTTTTTAAGCACTAAAGTACTAAAGCCAACAATGCTTTTATTATTATTACATCCATGTATTCGTTTTTGCTCTAATCTGACGAAAGACTGGAGGAGCTTGAGTGTGGTATTAAAAAAAAAAAAAAAAAAGAATTCCTCTTCCTTTTATAAATCCATTTGCACATTGTAATGTTTTATGGATGTGTATTTTAGTCGGACTGATCCCGCTCCACTCCTGGGTGCTGTGAACGAGCAGCCTGCTCCCAGCACAGCCTGCACCAGCCAACAGTCTGAAGTTTGGCAGCAGGACCCACACGCGTTTCCAAAACAAAAAAGACACACGAGGTTGGACGCGGCAGGCGCTTTGCTTTCATAAAATAGTTTTATTGGTAAAAAATAGAACTACTTGCACAAGCACATTGAGATAACCGTATCAGACTTTTGTGAGTTGTCCATCGTCACAAATATGCTCTGGCAAAGTAAGAAGTGCTAAAGCATCCACAAAAATAAGCTGCAGTTCTCGAAAAGATCAATCGACGTCTCGGTACAGTGTTCGCAGGAGATCGGTGGCTCCACCCACTTTGCACTCGGGCCATTTATAAGCTAATGAGGTTGCGTGCTGATGATCAAGCTTGCAAAGCTACAACAAAGAGGAATCTCCAGTTCCCGCCCCCCCCGCTGGGCGCTGTCTGTCAAAAGTCATTCTCGTTATCCTGTGCCACTTGTGATTATGCGTTGGCTCTGCACAGGGAGCTGGAAATGCTCGACCATTTGAAACAAACCGCTGTCAACGAAAGTAACGCAGGTGCATATGAGCAGTCTTCTTATAAAGAAGATACGGTATGAACGGGGGATTGCTTCGTCTGTCGGAACAATCTGAGGGAACCCCTGATCGCTCAGTAAAAGCCTTAAAAGCCTCGACCCATGTGACCTACAGCCAGCGTGTATTCCTGAAACAAATGCATTTATGAATTTAGAAAATGCCACACTGGTGTGTTCCAAAGGAAACACTCATGCCTTGTGAAGCCTTCGCTGTGCTTTGGGAAATCAGGAATAAAGAGGATTTCAAACAACCCTCGAAAGCTGCACTGGACTGTACACAAGCATCGAGTTGACTTGAGACTTAGTCTGGCAGAACAAATCACAAATCCATAAAACATTCGCTAATGTATAATTCATGTACAAACAACAGAATAAAAAAATAAACCCAAAGAACTCCGGTTAGTATTCAAATGTGTCATCGGGAGTCAATTTGGCACATTCCCCAAACACAACACGTGTCAGTATTAGTTGATGACATGGCACATTCTTCATCTTGTTTATTGCATTGCTCATGGTGCCTGACAGGCCGTTGGTGTCAGTAGGCCCGTTCTTGTGGGCTGGGTGGGGAAATGTGGCGCCGGTGGGCTGCCAGGGACGGCCGCGGTGCCCGCGGAGGGGCCCGCGGAGGGGCCCGCGGTGTTCCGGCAGCCGCCTGCAGGTGGCGAGCTGAGCCCAGCCATCTGCTCTCCCCCAGGAAGCTGGATGCTTATGAGAGGGAAGGAGAAAATGTGCCGTTCTCTCCGTCGCTGCCTCCCACAGAAAAGAGTAGACAGGGTCTGTGAAAGCGGAACGGCGCTGCTGACATGTGAGGAGGTGGGAGTCGCTGGCTGCTTTCAGGCGTGTGAGAGTCGGGCAGCCGCGCTTTCAACACCTATCAGCTATCACATCCATGGGACATGTGACACAAGCCGGACAGAGGGTGTGTAGGGGGGGTGATAGGAGGGCAGAGACTGACAGGTACAAACCACAGGCAGCAGTCGAGTGGGGGGCTATCTGACACCGGACACCGTCTGCAGGTGCACAGCGCTGACGCCCTCGGAAAACAAACACATACGGACGATGACTCCGACCTTTTTCAGCTGCCCGGCCGGCCGTGACTCCAGGAGCTTCTGCCCCTTCTGCTGCGTTTCTGCTTCTCCGTCGCCGCACCATTACGCGTCTCAACGTGTCTGTGGTAGCAGCTCGCGCGGCGCAGACGCAACGACGAGCGTTGGCTGAATTCCGGACAAAGGAACACGGACGCTGCCTCCTGTCAGTGGGTCCTAAAGGGGATTAGTCTGTGTGGGCACAGGCTGTGATTAACGCCTGCACAGCCACGGGGAGAGAACGAGACCCCCCCCCCCCCCCAAAACCACGTCAGATCACTTCAACTTCAGTCCACGGAGATATTTGACAGAGTGGTTTCCATGGCAGTGTGGAGGAGGATGGTGGGGGGCACAAAGCACATGCAAAAAGCTGCCGTGTTGACTGAGTACACAAAGACACACATGAGCATGTGTTCATGTGTGGGTGCGCATGTCTGATGGCGTGTTGGTGTTTGTGCCAGGAATGGATGGGTGGGGGGGGGGGGGGGGCAGGCTGTTAGTGTTTGGATGGAAATATGAAGCCTCCATGCCAGAGAGTCCACTCTGCTGACGGATGTACTCCTCCGATCTCCACCTGCAGGGGAGGGGGGGGACATCTGTTTGTCCACGTCTGCTCCTCCTGACCGCCCAGCAGGGTGGGGGCACCACAGCCTCTCGTGGTTATTTGTCCGTTTTCTACCGGGCGGGGGGCCGTAGCGACACACAGCATGCTTCAGAGACATCGACAGCGTTCTAGAAGCAAACGGAAATATGGCCATTGATGTACCACCTACTGCTGTCAGGCGTTATATGGCCCGTTAGGTCCAATGGGGGGGGGGGGGTCCGAACGATTGTAAATAGCAGCTTCATGATTGCTTTTTGTTTTTCCTTCCAATTCAGACCTTTGGGAAACAAACTGTCTTCCTTATTTGCTGCATCCATCCCCCGGGGGAGCTCATCCTCTGATGTACCGATGGAGCGTTGGGTTGGCGGCCCCCTCCCATCCTGCAGCACCTAATCTGGGCTCCTGACACATTCACGCGGTTTGTTCCAAGGTGCTGCTGAGGGAACATCTCCACTGCTTGTGCTTGGAAAACAACACGAGGAACGAGACGCAAGTGCAGGGACGAACGAAAGCAAAGTTGTTCTCCACCTCCATTTGGAACGGAGCCCCCTCGGTAGCCTCGGCCCTCCCGGTGGCCCCCAGGCTCTTCGTAGCGTCGCTGCTCCACTACACGTAGTCCTGCAGGCTGTAGCCGGTCTTGTTGTCTAACGGGGAGAGAGAGCAGTACTGGTGCTGGAGCTCCTGCTGCTGGAGCAGCTGCTGCTGCTGCTGCTGCAGGAGCAGTTTGTCAGGGGGGGGGAGCAGGACCAGGTCCTGAGGTCCGTGCCTCTTCCCCGAGCAGGACATGCAAAAGATGGACCCCCCCATCAGGAGGAATCCTGCCGACACAAAGGCCACGTACACAGCCCCTCCAGGCTCAAACTTATTGCTCTCGGGCACGCTGGAGTCCAGGAAGTTGGTGATGACCTCGTTGGTGAACCAGGACGCCGGCACCAGACACAGAAACCCGGCGGCGACGAAGCAGCCGCCGCTGGCGATGGCAGCGTGCCGCTTGGAGCGCCGTCCGCCCCCCCACCGCGTGCATTTCAGTCCCAGGGAGGCAAGGCAGAGGCCCATGGCCGCCAGGACGCAGCACAGCACCATGGTGGTCCGAGCAGTCTGCAGGTACGCGGGGAGCGAGAGCACCGAGTACTTGAGCGTGCAGCTGAACATGCCCGTGCTGTACCACGTGCAGTCCATCCACAAGCCCTGCATCTGGGAGATGGCTGTGATGATGTTGGAGCCCACATCTGCACTGACCTTCCAGTTGGGCAGCAGAGTGGCCACCATGGCGCCCATGATGCCCAGCAGCGCCAGGACAAATCCAAAGATCTGCATCCCCGTGGACGCCATGCTCCTCCTGCACGTCGCCGCCGCCTCAGCAGCGTTCAGCAGCTGCCAGTCGGAGCCTCGGTGTCTCCGCTGGTCAGCTGCAGCTCCAGGGGGCTGGAGAGGAGACACACAAACTGGACTGAGCCCCCTCGCACCTTCCTTGCATGCGCCTCACACGAACAGCCGCAGCAGAGACTCGGGTGGTCACAGCTGACCCCGGCTCTACTTCGAGCTCAGCGAAAAATACACGGAGTGTTGTGCATGTGTGCATTTTCTGAGCTGCCTCCTCCTTCGCCTGAGCGCGCGCCCCGGAGAGCCGTTATCGGAGAGGGAGGAAGGAGTTAGTGGTGTTTGCGATGCTCACGAGCCGGGTAGACTTAAAGCTGCAGTGTCCGTCCGCCGCCGACACACGTCTCACTTCACCGACACGGCGGTTGTCGTCGCTGTCAGCTGCAAGTTTGCCAGTGGCCGCGGCGGTGGTCGTCGCGTGGGTCAAAATGTGTGTGAAGTCGGGGGGTCGTTTCCGGGGACGGACGGAGGGGATGGGGTCTTACCGGGCTGCTGCGGAGCTGACAGGGAGCGTCCCGCTGTTCGCGCTGGTTCCCGTGAACACTCCGTCGGCCGATGAGGACGGTGACCGGACCCCCGCTCCCCTCACACCGGCCATCGCCCCAGAGACAGCGCTCCGGAGGACGAGGACATCCCGGCTCTCCGACCGCGGACTGGAGCGGAGCCGGGAGGAGTGACCGGTCGGTCGGTCGGTCGGTCTGTCGGTGGGTGGGTGGGTGCGCTCACTCTCTCTCTCACTCTCTCTCTCTCTCTCTCTCTCTCTCTCTCTCTCTCTGTCTCTCGTCGGTGCGTGCGCGCGCTCTCCTGCCTCCTAATATCATCACCTCCATTCATGTCAACACCGTTACATCACGTGCAGGTGTCACAAGTTCGCCTCCGTGTGTTCTTCTTTCACGTTTGTCTTCTGAAATTCACTTCACGTTAACTTCACGATCCAAACACGCGTCTGCCGACGTTAAATGACGTTAATGGCTCCATCTGTCTATCTACATGTATACATATATAATATACGTACACACACGTCTGATTTCTGACAGTCAACAGCAGTATTGACATATCGTTTTTCCTTTAATTGATTATAACGTGATTTTGCTGACGAAGCGTTGAATGACGCCGTTTGTTTTGATTTACATCATCATCACCAGCCCATTTTCACCTGCTCAGAAGCTTTGTCAGAATGTCCGACTCCAAATGAAGTTTGCCAGGATGTAAACTGATGCAACATTTATTTCCCTTGACTTCACATGAGCCTTTTGTCCACGTGCAGACGTCAACAAACGACGACACACTGAGCTGCTCCCGAATCAGAACGCAGCCCTGCTGCTGTTGAACGATAAGAAAGTGCCGGTGTGAACATGTTCTCGAACGTGGCCCCAGGATAGTGTCAGTAAGACCCAGCGTCCTTCGGCCCAGATGAGCTGGTGTCTGAGGCAGCTCTGTTTGTCGATGTCGTGGTCCAGACGCCAGAGGAGCATGTGCACCCACCATGTCAGAGCTGACCCTCCCTCTGGCTCCGACTTCATCAGGCGTCAGTCAGCAGGAGACGAAACCTCACAGCTGCTGCCCTGCGTTGTTTGCTCGTCTCCTGTCTTTAAAGGGCACACGACAGGGAAGGGGGGGGGACTCGGACCACCTTGATTCACGAATGACAAAGAGGACAAAACGGAAAACAGGACTGATGGACCTGACACCCTTGAAACGCACGTGTGTGTTATTTCCCTGCACAGGCAAATCAGCATAAACAGGCTGCTGTGGGAGGTGATTGCCGCCCCCCAGCCCACCCCCCCAGTTTAACAGTCTGTCCGTAGATAGGCTGGGAGCCATCGATTTGTTCAGCTATTGATCTGTTTGTTTAATTTGGTCCGACACTCGGTCCGGCTCCCGTTGTGTTCCATCCTTCCATCCTTCCATCCTCCATCCTTCCATCCTCCATCCTTCATCCTTCCATCCTTCATCCTCCATCCTTCATCCTCCATCCTCCATCCTTCATCCTCCATCCTTCCTTCCTTTCATCCTCCATCCTTCCATCCTCCATTCTTCATCCTTCCATCCTTCATCCTCCATCCTTCATCCTCCATCCTCCATCCTTCATCCTCCATCCTTCCTTCCTTCCATCCTTCCATCCTCCATTCTTCATCCTTCCATCCTCCATCCTTCATCCTTCATCCTTCCATCCTTTCTTCCTTCCATCCATCTATCTATCATCCATCCATCCATCTATATGCATCTATCCATCCATCCATCCATCTATCCATCCAT
>JBBMJM010000004.1:913697-924730 GCA_037832705.1 Centriscus cristatus | reverse complement strand
TATTCAATAAAGACTTAAAATAAAAGCACTGAACACAGTGTGACTATTACCGTGTGTGTGTGTGTGTGTGTGTGTGTACCTGTG
The DNA here is from genome assembly GCA_037832705.1 of Centriscus cristatus. Classification (NCBI taxonomy): domain Eukaryota; kingdom Metazoa; phylum Chordata; class Actinopteri; order Syngnathiformes; family Centriscidae; genus Centriscus; species Centriscus cristatus. The sequence goes on along the minus strand of JBBMJM010000004.1, from coordinate 924,646 downwards.
AGGTGGGCGTGCTCCTCGCTCTCGGGGTCGGTGAGGGACACCAGCTCCCGGAGCAGCAGCGGGTACTTCAGCACTCTCTGCACCGGCTTAATCAGGTAGGACTCGAGGGTGGACGAGTGCTGCTTGGTGGGGTTCCTCGTATCCAGGAACTCCTTGAAGGCCTGGTCCGTCTTTGCTGTGAAGACGGATTCATGAGGAACTGTCAGGAACTGTCAGCAGGTCGATGTCTGCGTCTCTCTGATGTCATCAGGCCCCTCACACCACATTACAAGTGTTACAAGAGGGAACGAGGGGCGGAGACATGGTGCAGATGGACGTCCACCACGGTCCAGTGAAGAACCACCAGGGGGTGGTGTCGACTTCTCCTCAACCTACCCTGACCCATGATCAAGTCAGGTGTAAACATCTTTAAAGCTCAACACTTCCTGTCATCGTTTTCCCAAAAGCATCAGAGACTCTCTGATTCCCACACATCAACAACAGGCTGTGTTTTGTTCCCAAACCGACAAACGGAAGGAACGAGCTCCGATGAGTTTTGTGAAAAGGTGATGACATTTTCCCAGAGGGCTGTGCTCCCCTGGTGCTCCCCGGAGGGGGGGGGGTGGTGGTGGTATTAAAGTATTAATTATAACGCTCCCAGCTGCAGACAGGCAGCCACTGACACCTCCCAGAGTAATTGGCAGGCAATTAACAAGTCAACAAATAAACAGAAACCACGGCAACCCAGGCAGGAGACGGGGGAGGGGGGCAGACGTATCATTAAGTCTGTCTCCGACGGACGCCGTGCGTCCTCGAATCAGCTAGTTGTGATGGCCGGGTGTCACGCTGACAACCGCTCAGGACCCTTAGCATGAGGCCGCCGCCATGACCCTCCTCTCCTCTGTGCGGGGTGATTACGGTGCCACAGGCGGCGCTGCTCCATTCATATGCAGCAGAAATGAGATTAGACCCCCACTGGGACCAGCCCCGCTTAGGGAGCGGGAATACGGCTGTTTATTCTCTTTTTTTTTACAGGAACATTTGGTGCCGAGTTGGAACTGTCAGGATCCCTCGTCCTATCTCCTAAAAATGCAGATACAAAGGAGGGTTTTCATCCAAATGAGGACGTACAAACATCCTGTTTACCAGTGAAAATACCTCTGAGGAACCTGTGTTGCTTCCATTTGCGTACCCCCATCCAGGTCTCCTGCAGACGATCCAGACCCGTCAGACGTTTGTCTCAGTGTTTCCCCCGTCTAATCCTATTACACACCCATCCGGCTGCTTACTTTGAGGAATATCCCCCACTATTTCAGTAGTGGGGCTGACTGACTGCGCAGGGGCACAATTAGTGGTCTGAAGAAGAAGCAGCAAAGCTCCTTACATCTCCGCTAAATAACCTGCAGCAACCTCCTCATCACATACAGGGCAAAAGCAGCATATTTCCTTTAAATCATCTTGATGCTGGGGCAGACGTAAAGAATCGTCAGGTTGTCGAGGTCGCACACAGCGTTTGATGCCGAGGACAAGGTTACCCAAAGTCTGTTTGATTCATACATCTGCTTCCGCCTCAAAAAAACTCTAAAGGTAACAGCCGGGAATGTTTGGAGGCATAAATCACAGGATGAAACTAAGTGGGGCCTCTCGCCTCTGGCAGTGCTAATATTTTGTGTGTGTGTGTGTGTGTGTGCGTGTGTGAATGATGCTGGCGAGGCATCGTTCACCTCACTTTCATCTGCTGAACATCAGCACTCATACACAACGGACCGTGTCCCAACACACCACACTTGGAAATGAGTGTCCTGAGGTGTCTGATGGAGGAAAAGGAAGGTGTGGACAGGGGTCAGGGGTCATCAACGACATCCGTTCTACACTTTCCACTCTGTACACAGTATATACACAGTATCACAGGTAACGTGAAAAATGTGCACATTCCCCATGTTTTCACATTAGCTGGAACATACATGATACATGTTGACATTGACTTTGATATGTTTATCAGTTTTGGGGGCAGATGTAAGGGAATTTCGTTTGACGTGTTTCTAACGATTCCAACCACGCGCGCGCACACACTCTGTGGGACGTTGTCTATATAACATCCAGTCATGAGCTCCAGTGGGCCGGATTTGGCCCGCGGACCACCGGTTGATGATCCCTGAAGCGCAACCCGTTTGTGTACACGCTGGGATGTCGTACCTCTCTCCAGGACCTTCTGGACCTTGATGTGGTTGGCGCAGAAGCCGCTGTAGAGCTTGAAGTGGTCGGCGTAGTACAGGAACGAACCCCCGAGAGAAAACAGCAGCTTCTGGAAGCACAGAGGACGTGAAGTGATGAGCGGTGCACGCTCCGGTGGAGAGACCGATGTCCCACAACACCTCCAGCGAGAGGGAGGATGGAACAGTGTGAACATGTGGAGTCGTGACCGGAGCCACTCTGTCCACCGTCTCCAGGGAGACGAAGACAACGCCCCGAGAACACCCCCTGTCCTCTCGCTCACTCCTAACCCTGGGTGCATTGGGTTTCAGTAGCAGTGAACCTCCTCCTCCATCAGGGGACCCCACACCTTGTCATGTCAATCCTATAAATCATCCGCCGGCGCTCCCGTCACCCCGTTTCAACTATTAACAAATCACACAATCTCAAAGATCACGCCTTCTTTGGAATGGAGGCTGCTCCGTTTCTTCACATTGGGGGTCTGAGGGTCTGTTCCTGAGCATTTCATGAAGCAACTTCCACCCTCCTCCCCCTTCAGTCCTTTCTCCCAGAGCGCTCTGCTGCATTATTTAGCAAGAACAGCACAGTGAGAAAACGCTCACACCGTATTTGGGCCTCTAACCTTGAACTGTGAAGGCGTCTCAAGGGTGCTGAAGTCCGGGGACGAGGCAATCCTCTCTTCCAGCGTCTGTAAGAAGACCCTCTGGAAGTCCAGCATCTCGGGCAGACTGCCAAACAGACTCTCCATCTGAGGAGGGGATCGGACACGAAAGGAGACTTAGGATGGAAACTTGGTGGAGAGATGGTGGAGAAGAGGAAAAAAGGGCAGAGGGGAGAAGTAAAAAAGAAAATACGGAAAAACATAGAGAACAGCCTCATAACAGTAGTGGGACCGGCACCCTGGGGTGTTAGAAAACCTCCTCTCCGATGGCTGCGTCATTTACACAAGCTCTCAGGAAGAAGCTGCAGCTCTGCTCGAGGCGCGAGCACACACACAGCGCAGTCAACACTCAGTCTAAGGCGAACGCGCCCTTGTCCAGTCTGTGTCTGGACACGTCCTGCTGTCCCATAATGGCCTTTTAATTTACCCCGGTGCTCAGTGGCCTATCGACTGAACATCTCAGGAGTGGCGTCCTGCGTTTGAGGTCACGCCTGGCAAAGCAACACGCAAAGGACTGCAAATGGCATGTTATTAGCATGCTGCAGCCACGTTCAGTTGTATGTCCCATACAACTGAGCTTAGTGTCTAAAATGAAAATGATCTAATACAAACTCATACAGAAAAAAAACAGTAACTGGATTGGAGTTTGTAACCAATTTCATTATTATTAACACCTCGTGTATCATGTCCTAGAAGCTCTGTGATGACATACGATCCCTTTCTCAAATTATTAACGTGAGAGCCCTTATGTTATTACGAGGTTCTCGTTCACAGCAGCACCTCAGTGACATTTGACCCCGTCTTGGTGTGTCCCTCCTGCAGACCTACGGTTCTATGTCATCCGTTGTTGCTTTGACGATACGAAATAAGGATTTATAGAAAATAAAATACATGTTGAAAACAGTGTGGGAAATGTAGGATTGGGTCCACAGATGTCTGCAGAGATGTGGTCAGAGGATGAAAAGGCGGTCTTCATCAGAGTGTCCCTGTGGGACACCAGAAGGTCACTGCAGGGGAATGTTAATTTGTCCTCCAGGCAGCCTCCGCGGTAATGAGAGAGATACAGCTCAGAGTTCATCCACGTCACCTCTGGATAATAAACACTCAATGAATTTCATGTCCTGTGTAGCCTGGGCCCCTCCCAGGACGTCTTCCGACACACATCCTGCCCCCCACTCCCCCCACACTGGTGCACACACCAGCCATCCTACCTCATCCAGCGTGAGGAAGATTTCATCCTGCAGAGGTTCCAGGTAGAGCTCGAACAAGCACGTCAGGTCCTGGAGACAAAGGAATCACACCCCATGAGTAAACCTCATCTCTTAACCCGCCTGTCGTGGACGGTCACGTTCGTCACACGCACGCACGCGCACGAACACGCACTGTTTTAATGTGGATGTAGGGTTGTCTCGGTATCAGTGGGGATACTCTCATTAGGTTGATTTATGAGCTCCGTCCTCCCAGCCCCCACCCCTCCCACCCCAAAGCTGCAGCGTGAACTGTAGCACAGTCGTGGGCTAATAGAGCTGCACCAACGCTCCCTGGAAAGACCATCGCCTCACAAAATTACAAATGGGCAGCGGGCTGAAGCAGAGGCGTAGGCGGCGAACTGGATGTGATGAGAAAGAGGTCCGGGGAGGAGGGGATCATAAAAGTGCTTCTGAAACGAGCATCGGAGGGACAAAGGTCGGCCGGGAAGACACGAGACAGAGGAAAACGATTTGGTGGCAGGACGATAAAAAAAGGCAGACAAAGGGGGAGGGGCTTGGTGGGAGCATGTGAAAGGAAGCAGCAACTCCATGTTTGGACCTCACTGGGGTCTGGTGGTGCTTTCATCTACCTCCTTCAAGTGATCTGTTACATATTTATAGAAGGATATTTACATCAATTGGAGCTCACATATTGATGTTTCTCTTTTCAAATCAAGTGATCATCAGATCGTTATCGTACATGTTACGGCGATTATTCTTCATCCACCTCTCGAGCGTCCGATCTGTGATTTCAGTTTTGGGTGAGGTGTTCAGTTTGGGGAACACTGAAACTGTTTCAGTGCTGTTAATGATGTCAACAACTGCTGTGTCTCCTGCCAGTAATGGATAGACCTTTAAAACTATTTACCGTAATTTCTGGACTATAGAGCGCACCTGATTATAAGCCTCACCCCGTACATTTTTAAAAGGTAAAAACATTTGGTACACACATATTCCACCTGTCTCACTTTTCCTGCTAGAGCGCCCCCTGGCGGCTGTTACAAATATGTATAAATTGGCCGCACCTTTGTATAAACCTCATAGTTCAAAACCTATGAAAAAAGTAGCGGCTTAACAGTCCGGAAATTACGGTAAATCAGATATAAACCAGAAACCTTTGAAAGGTCTTTGACTATGGAGCCTCATGAGACGTGTGGACGGACGGAGGGACAGATGTGTGAAAACCAGTGGGGGGCCGTCAGAACCTTCAGGACTTCACTGCAGACATAAACACTTGACTTGTGTTCATTTTAAATAATTCCTAATGATCTGTTTCTTTCCTTTCATAACTTCTCTCCTGGTTGTATTTTCAATCAAACGCCTTCATCCAATCACATTTCATTACATCATTTGTTGCTGGTCAAAGCAATCTTCCCGAGGTCCTTCACGATCATTTCTGCAGACCCTGTATCATAGAATAAGTGTTGATCACGCTGTTGCTTCAACCAATCAGATCAGGTTAGTTGCAGACCCCAAGGCCTTTATTCTGGCTACATGAGTTATCTGTGGGATGCAACAGCTCCTTACACTTGCATTTCTGCTTAGTAAGATGGTTTCTATAGCGACTGACAGCCTGGGTGCGAAATGCACGGCCCACCACTGGAATAAACCCACACAGACCCAGCTGGAGCTGGAGCGGACCCCCCAGGGCAGAGGAACAGAACATCTGAACCGGTCCGGAGGACCTTCTCACCTTCACATAGGACTTCTCCGTGTCCACCAGCTCCTGGATGACCTTCCGTAACCTCTCAGTGCCACTCATGTGCTTCGGGCTCGGCTTGAGTAGAGCGGCCTCGCCTCTGGCCCCCGACTCCGCCCCCTGCCTCACCGGCGGCTCCTTGGTGTGGTCCATCTGATCGGCTGAGCCCGTCCCGTCCTGGAAGGACTGGTAGAGGTGGCACACGGTATCCACGCTCTGCAGGGGTCAACAGAGAGAAAGGACGTATTAAATAAAATGGAGATCAAACCCTCTCACACGCACACCCACGTATATTCTGAGGGACTTATTAAAACTGAAATTCTCTCTTTCCTTCCTCATCTAACCGTTCCCAACTAATGACTACATAGTTTTAGAAAATAATGATGTATGTAATTCCACACTGTATGTAGCCCCGTGAGTCTCCCGGGCTCTAGAAGCGTAATGGAGATTTAGTTATGCACTCGATGCTAATTGGCTGTGCATCAAAGCCTCTGCATCTCGGAGATTAACTGGATATCCCAGCAGATAGCATTATACTTCATTACACTGTTCTTCCAAATCCACAATGGACAGTTCTGCAGCTTTGTGTCAAATCAATTCAAGAGAATTTGACACACCAAAAGATCCCCAGTGGTCCTGAATTAGCAGCCGTTTGTATTTGCAGCAGGGGAAGATGGGGGTGGGAGGGGGGCCGGCGGCGTCGCTGAATTTAGTGAGTAATGTTTTCACTCATTCATTTTCTCCTCCTCATCTGGAGCCAATCCCAGCTGGCGATGGGCGGAGTCAATCACAGAGCTGACACATACAGATTAACGGAATTATTTCATGCGTTTCCTCGAGTGGAGACATTAACGTCCGCCGTGGGCTTCGTTCTCAGAAGTGGTTGCCCGCAGCAGGCACCATTCTGTAGTCAGTGATCGACTGTGACAGCAAATACGTCTATATGAGACACGAGGAGCATAAATAACGAGGCGGAGGATCATTCTCTTCACGTCCCACATCAAATGGGTGTACTCCTGATCAGAATCCATCACCATCCTGTCCCGACCAGCTCTTCAAGAACAACACTTCATCAAGCTTTGTTCCACTGCAGCGTGGCCGTCATCAATTACGATGTGATTTCAAAGCTAAAAATAGCCTGGGCTGGATCGATGGTCTTCACACATGGAGCTCCGGCAGATGCGGTCAGCTAGCTGGTAGCTTAGTGGGTTAAATCCTGGGACGGGACGGGACGGGACGGCCTCCACGCTGGGTTAAAACGGACGCTCAGCACTTCCTGTGTGAGTGTGTGGGTGTGCCGCTGTTTCAAACACCGGATGAGTGAGCAGCGGAGTGATGCTGACTAGTAAAGACTGGACAGCAGCACACAGATCGATACGGCCTTCAGGCGGGCACACGGCGCCTGTACACGTACACGCACACACCTTAAGCGTGCGTAAAGTCCTGCCTGAGTCACTCCACCCCCTGCAACATCCCCGAGGAGACAACAGACGAGGTCTGCGACTCATCAGCCAACTCGTTACAGCCCAGTCACTCCAGAGATGCTGCTCGGAAGCGTCTGTCCAGACTGTGTGTGTGTGTGTGTGTGTGTGTGTGTGTGTGAGGGCGCGCATGTGACAAACAGACATGAAGGCCTCTCCATGTCCTTTATGACAGCTAAGCCTCTTTCAAACGTTCCACCGCCCACAGCTGCTCTCTGGAACCCTTTGGATGTGGGCTGATCATTAGGAGGGGACTTGAAGTCTGGCAGTCTGCTGGTGGAGGGTCCATCTGACTGCATCCAACACACACACACTTTTACACATAATACACACAATAAACGGTGGCCTCCATTACTGCTCAATAGCAGGGGTCCACAATGGATAGCTGAGGAACTATGATGTCATCCAGATAAATTATTGGTCCAATAAAAACAAAAGCTGTAAAAAGCTCCAATGAGACGACATGAGCGAACATACTGTGCTGTGGGTGTGTTAAGGTGAGCAAATCAAGCGCTCCTTTCCTCTACGCTAACTTCCCCACAGTGAGGTCAGTGTAAATAAACACCTCAAACTCAAACTCCTGCGCTGCTGAGGACGCTATTAACTCCCACCCCTCCTCTAAGAAAGGACCGGGGCTGGTTCCTGTCGCCACGGTGACTGACAGAGACGACCTGAAGGATGAACCGGTGTGTGATTTCGACCTTTACCGCCGGAGAAGTTAGTTGTTGTTGGGACAAATCTACAGGTCCAGTGGTGAAATCCACCTTTGTTTCCCAGTGTCTACGTCCTGGTGTGAACAAACTACAGCCGAATCTAAATATACAAAATGACGAACAAAACATGATGTCGGATCTCGGTTCTGAGAAGCAGCTCATACAATAGTGTTTGTCTCTAAGCTACGGTACAATGCTAATAATGTTTCATATTTACTCACTGCAGCTTTCATTTTCTGACCCCCACATACTTGTAACAAGTCATCGGCTTCGGTAATGAGAAGCAGCATGTCATCGGTTGTTGTGTCTCCACTGAAAACCAAACACAGGTCTGTTGCTACAAGACGACTCAGCAGAGCTTCAAGCGATGTGAACCCACTGATATACGCCATGAACTGGGGGGGGGGGGGAGGCATTCTACGAGCAGGTCGGGTCTACACTCTTTTAGCCTGAACAATACAGGCCAGATGTTTTCAGAGCCACAGCTGCACCAGCTCTTCACTCTGGCAGGACAGGGACACAGATGAATTTCACCCTGCTGCAGCGTGTCAGTGCCACCGCCCCGCCGAGAAACTCATTTCCTCTTTCCTCACTTCCTTTTCCTCCCCATTTGTCAGTGGCCGTTAAAATATGTATTTACTTGAAGATTAAAAAACAGACCTCTGCCGCAGACTGTCAGTCGGTCTTCATAGATATTCTGGGACAAGGTGTCAGGTGGGAGGACAGGAGGAGATTGCTTTCAGGAGGATGTTGACGTGTATCACAGGGACTTATCCATCAAATGGCACGATGGAGGAAAAGGGCTCATTTGGAAACAAAGAAGAGAAATATCTGGATTGTTGCAGCTGGACAAAGGAGATGATCAGTTACTACTCATCTGAGCCGCGACAAAGAAGATGAGATGATGGAGAAACCTCACACACACACACACGATGAGAGCCGGCGGGGGAAGAGATTGGCGAAGATGGTGGTTGTCAACAAACCGCCACAACAGAGGAATTTTGATGACCTCACAATCTCACACACTCCGCCTGACAGCCAGCCCAAAGAACCCATTAGGATCAGAGGAGACTGGCAGAGACGAGCGGGGTCATGAATTCCATCCGACTCGACAGCTTTTTGCTGTTCCTGTCCGAAATTCATCCAAACAAAGCTGCTGAGTCATTCAGGTGCTGCTGAATTCAACCTCCCCCCTCCCCACCACACGAATCAGCGTTACTAGAGATCCCGGACCAGAGAAAGGTCCACGAGGCTGAATACGGTCGAGGCAGCAGCAGAAGGAACCTGGGATCCGACCCCCTTCAGCTCTGCTCCCCACCATCGCCGGAGTTCCCCTGCGCTCACCATGAACAGCAGTCTGTAGAGCAGCCTCCATGCTGCTGTGGCCTGCCGCTGGGTCCTTCTGGCAAGCGAGCAGCCTTTCCTGCGCAGCCTGCCCCCCCTGGACGCGGGCATGTTGGCTCCAGAAGCAGCGTGAGCAGCCCTACAGTCCTAGAAAAGGCCCATACAAAGGCGTGAACGTCTGGTTTGACGTTTGATTTCCGTCACCAATGTTCATCTGGTCCTCACGTCACTTCACTGGTCTTCACCTCCTCCTGAGCACAGCGCCTCTAGAGAACTCCTACACTCCACACGTGGCAGCTATTGATCTTGCCATTGTGCTCTCGTCCTGTTTAACGGATCGATCTGGACCAGTGGACTCGTGCTCTCCCAGCATTCCACTCTTACTTCCCCCTGTCACCGTTCCTCCTTCCTCCTCCGCTGCTTCTTCCCGTCTCTTTCAGCTCCATGTGACCTGGGCGTATCATGTCCAGCGAGCTGAATGGCGCGGGTGCGCGCCGCAGCAGTGTCCAGTCTCTCAATAGCCGCAGCACAATGTAGACTGTTCTGGCTTGTTACCTCCACACACAGGAATGGCTGACTCAAAACCGAGAGGCTCTGAGAGGACGGGGTGACAGAGCAGGGACGTTGACTAGGGCCTCATACGACAGGTATCAGTCACGTTGAAAACATTGGGAGCCTGCCCGCCCAAGACCTGGACACCAGCTACGCTAATTTAACACCACAAAAGGGACTCAGTCTCTTTTGTTTTCCCATTTATCTTGGTGAGGGGAATAAACCCTTGGAAAAAGAAAGAGGTAAATTAAAGAGAAAGCACAAAGCTCCGTCACCCTTCGACACTCCGACGCAGTCGTCATGTACACAGCTCAAGACGGCTTCACAGATGAAACACGGCTGGAATCAAAGCCCGGCTGCTCCAGCGGAGATGGCCCGACTCAGCTCGAGTAAACAAACAAACTTGGGGAGCAGGAGGATGGAAATAAAAAAAGGAGGGGGATGAAATACAGGCACGTCCCTGGGGTGGGTGAGCGTTCCCATGGCTCACTGGTTGAAGGGAGGGGGAGAGGTGATCTGGGCCTGGTCGGCCCACCGCTGATTCATGTGCCATGTTAGCGGGCTGTAGCGCCGCGGTGCCGTCCTCTTTTCAAAGCTCAATAAAAGAAGAGGTGCACTTATAAATCAAACGGAGTGGAGGGGAGGGGAGGAGAGAGGAAAGGGGGGGGGTACCGACGCGCTCCACTCCAGCCCATCGACGCCTTTTATTATTCATTCTAAACAAATATTAGTCCACAGAGCCTCGGAGGAACTTGGGAGGAGATAAAGAAATGTGCTTCTGATCAAGGCGACCGTTCTCCTTTAAGTCCCAGAGGCTGTCAGAGCCCCCTCCCCCGTGTGAAACGTGTCACCAAGACAAATTAACGCTGGTACCTACTCTACCAGGATGACAAAGAGAACACGAGACGTCACGGGTTTATGGCATGAACGACGACAGACACCGAGCACGCAATGCCAGAATATGGACACAGAAGGACCATTCCAAAGTGAATATACACTACAAGGACACAGAAGGACTGTTCCAAAGTGAATATACACTACAAGGACACAGAAGGA